>BJCM01068787.1:0-31208 GCA_018326385.1 Flaveria bidentis
ATATGGTCAATCACAAAGAAAGACCCTGATGTGCATCCTCCCGGGGTAGCGAACCCGCACACCGTTGGGCTAACACCTTTTAATGGCGTGTCCCAACATCCAGTGCTTGCAAGACTTTCATTACTTTCATCATTCATTAATGCATGCATTCTTCCTTCATGTTCCTCTTTTCTTTATCTTTCACTTTACGTTACATAATACTTTCACTTCATTCGTTAACGTTCATCGTAAAGCCACGGAAAGATAACCATACATCATAAGGAACATCAACATACACGTACAATATCATCATACAGGGCAGCATCATACATACATAACATGCATAATCATGCAACATCATCATCATGCCCAACATGCTCTCTAAGGCCTCAACAGTCATCTTACATGAACTTACGGGAACCTTTACGTTAAAACTTACATCTGCACTTTCTCCCGAAAGTCAGAAGTTAAACTACACTTTTCGTCGGGTGCAACAGCCCTATTCGGGCGTATGGGCACCCTTCAGTCGCATGGCCTCCATGCGACTGAACATCATGCGAATGAACCAATAAGGATGAACACTCATGTGAATGAACACCCAATCGTGCGAATAGACTCTCATGCTGATGAAGCTAATATAGATGAGCACTTATGCGACTGGACCCTCAGTCGCATGACTCCCCATGCGACTGGCCCCAATCGTGCGAATGAACTCTCAATTGTGCAAATGAACCCCAATCGCACCTCATTCGACCGTATGGCCTCCATTCGGTCGCCTAGCCCTAGCTGGTGCATAATGCAGTTCATCCCGAACCTAATCTGCCATTTTCGACCTCCAAGCTCATCTAAACCCATTCTAAGCCCAAATCAACCATCCTAAAGCTTAGGATTGCATACCACAACACCATTCAAGTACACACAAGCTCAAAAGCAAGGCTCAAACAAATCATACACACACATACACATACTCAAACGGGTCAAACACATACACACTCAAAAACCCGTTTTTCAGATGTGTTCCAGCCCCAAATCATTCAAAAACGTTTAAAAGAGGGGTCCTAGAACTCACACAAACGACCACAACGAGAGGAGCTTCGCTTTGACTCGCTTCTTAACGATTTTGCTCACTCGAGTCAACCCGAACCAACTTTTCTCCCTTTTCTCTTCTTTCACTCTTCTCCTCTTTCTTTTGGTTGAAAATGTGGGTGTGGGGAGAGGGTAATGGCTGCCCTCTCCCTACATATATCATCACATACCCAAATTTTCTCTCGTAGGCGAGTTTGGTCCCTCGACTTTGGATTTTATTTCTTTTTCTTCATTCGTCGGCTTCAAAATAAATAAATAACCGAGTGTTACGCCTCATTTTCTTGATTAGGATTTAATAAAAACAGACCTTTAGTACATAAAGCAAAAATTAAAAGACATGCCTCATATATTTATCTAATGGGTTCATTTAAATATATTTCTATAAAATCCTACTATTCTATGATTATTGAAACAATTTCCATATTACTCATATATTATCCTAAACACTTTGATTTCATTTAAATTACTAAACTTGACATTATCTTAATCACAAGAATATGCATTAGAATGGCCTACTAACAATTCTCCTATTCATAATTCTAATCAATATATTATTTCATCATCTTAAAAATCAGCAATTCCTAAGATTAGTACTTAAATGGCAGGATGGATTGAGTTATGATGAACTTTAATATCCTTTCTAGATTCTTCAACCTAAATTTTTAATCAACATACTTTAATTGTTCTTTCAAAGCTACTCTTTAGGATCATGCTACTTCTATGTTTGAAAGAATCTTACTTGCCACTGATGATGGTGATGATGATCTCTAAATGTTCTTGTTCCTTACTTCACACCTTACTGATAAAAGAGTGCACTTATCCTTTGTTGATAGACTGCACTATCAATCCTTTCTTTGCAATAGAAGAAGAGCCGGAAGTCATTCACCTCAAATTATATAAAAACTATGTTGTATAAAAACTATGAATTTGGTAGTCATTGATGATTACCAAAATATAGACACCATAAGTTCTTATCTGGTTTGAAGTTAAATACTTTTAAACAACTTCAATTGTCACACCCCGGCCGACGACGAAATTATTGAGCCGGGCGAATGTGAAATGATTGTTCATAACTCATATAATTAAATAAGTTGAAATAATATTAAATGCCATTTTTCATTAAATAATACTAGATAATTAAGTCATTATAATACAACAAAAATTTAAACAACATAAAATATTTACTTAAACTACGTCCAAGTCCTATATGAGCAAAAAAAAGTCCTCAATTAGCAATCCTGAAACATGTTAAAAATAAAGGGTCAATATATAATATTGGTGAGTTCCCATGAATTTGTACATACGTATGAAAACAACGTTTAAGAGGCAATTCATGTCAAGAATATAGATAGCATAATGGTACAATCAAACCTTGACAAATATATTCATTACAAGTTATAACGATTAGCTAAGTGTACTTGGTTCCCATGATGAACAAGTCATACGTCATCAGGAGCCGACAATAACCTCGGCTTTAGCACCAGATAGACTTGTCAGACCCATAGATCTATGACGTCGGTAGGCTAACAATAGTTAATAATTGTTTTTACAAGATGACTATCATATAAGGGTCACAAATATCTCAAATAACCATGACAAGTTTATAAATGAATTACTCGTGCATTACAAGTATTAAGATGTTTACACGTGTAAATTTATAAGGTTAACATGTTCACCCAAAAATATGTGAAATAAAGTAAAATGGGTATGAAAACTCATATGAAAAACTCACTTGATATGTAAGGTGTACTTTTGAATAATAATAAGAAAATAAGATTCTTCAACGATTTCTTGACGACTCAACCTAATATTTGGTATCTTAGGATTAGAATAAATATATGATTAAAGAGTAAATATGAATTAGGGTTTTAATTGGGATTTGGGGTTTTGATAATTATGATAAAAAGATAATGTAACCAATTATATTTTGATTCAATAAAGATGGAATAAATTGATTAGATAATTAAGATCTAAAACAAAGATGAATTGTTAGTGAAATTGAGTAATTAAATATTACTCAAATATTTAATTTATAATAATTGATGAAATAAAAGTAGAGCATTAAAGTGTGAAAAGTAATTAATTAATTTAATAATTATTTACAATATAACATGGTTAAATAATTAATTGAATATTTAAACATTTAAATAATTAATTTATTAATTAGTTATTTAAAGTATTTGTAACATATAGATTTTAAAACAGTTTGAAATAATCTAAGTTTGAATTATAATAATTTTATAACATTTAAATCACATAAATGAATTAATAATATTTTTTATAAACTTTGTTATTCTTAAAAAAGAAATTAAATTTAAAAATATTATATGTTTTAAAATCTTTAAAAAGTAATTAACAATTTGTGGAATAGGTTGAGCTAACAAAATAATTTTTATATTAATTTAAAAATATATTAAATACTTATGGAGTTTAAGATGATTTAAAAAATAGTTTATAAACAAGTAGAGGGAGACAAGGATCGAACCCGGGTCTCATTTCTGAGATCCGGTTGAATTACCAGTGGGCCAAAGCCTGATTTTTGTTTATTATCCAAATGAATTTTGTAAAAAAACTTTAACCGATTAAATCTCCCAAATCTATATGAACCCTAATTTGATTTTGATCCAAATTGAATATGAAATTAAGGACGATTATCAAATTAAAGATGGGGCTTTGATTCCTGATATAAATTCGGATGTATAAGTGTACGCAGCTTACTATGTCAAGATAGAATTTGATGTAATCAAGATTAAAAATGTCGCGACTAAATAAGTTGTTGAATCTGAGAGCATGGTGATGTGTTGTTGAAATTGATCACATGAACAACTTTTAATGGTGATAATGATCGAAAACCCTCTGTTAATTGTAACCAAAGGTGCTCGGAATGGGTCTTTTGGTAGAGTTTCAGGTTGACGATGAAGATGGTAATCGATTTCTATGTTTGTGTGTAGTTAGAATGAAATTGAGGTTACAGATAGTTCAAACGAGTTGATTAAGAGCTTTACCCTTGATTAAATTGATACAATTCGACCAGTTTAAGTTCAAATGACTTTAATGTATGATTCAGATGTTTTGATTCCAATTGGTAGGTGGTTATGCTGTTACAGGTTCAATTGAATCGAGTTTTAAGATCATAATGGCTTCCGTTACGTCTATGTTTCATGATTTGATCAATTTTCACTGATTAAATTCGAAATTGATCGATTTTGATTGTAGCTTCGGTTTCGGGTTCATGCAGCACTTATGACGTTTGAAACTTGCATTGACAGTGGTCGCGGTTTTGATTTGGTTCATGAATGAGGTGAAACGGTTCAATTTTTTTGAAATAAAGATGTTTGTTGTGAAAAGGGGGGGTCTTCGGAGCTCGACCGGATATTGGCCGGAGGTGGAGGGGGCGATGAGTTGGTTTGGGTTTAATCAAGATTTATAGTTTAGCCCCTGATCTTTATTCTTTTGTTATTTTATACATTAAATGTCTTTCAAATCAAGTTTTAAGATTTACAAATTTAACCTTAAACTTTAAAACCATCATTTTTATATAATAAATTCAATTGTTAAAAAAAAAACTTAATAAATGTTACAAATCTTATTAAAAACTTTATGTTTTACTTATTTATTTAAACTCATTAGTTAAAACCCATAAATGAAATATAGAACTTTATAACTTATAACATGTCATTTTATAAATAATAGATCAATATAAATTGATTAAATGATAAATTGGATAATATAATTCACAAAATTAGTTAATTAATCTATTTCTTGCTTTTGGAATCACCAAAATGATTAATAGTTAAGTATGTGTTTGATTTACAAAATTGACTCAACGGATTCGGATTTTCAATTTTCAAAAAGAGGAAAATGTTACATCAATTGATACTCCAAAACACACAATCTTCTTGCTTCATTTTTGCTACTAATCTAGGTCAAATAAACCATCAACACCATGATTTTTGTGATCTAAATTCTCCCAACAACTTCAATTTAAGGTTTAACTTACCAACATATCGAGTATCTCAACTCTTGTAGAATAAACAGACTTTAGATGATTATCAAAGTGAATGTTGATGATGTTTTATAAGGAAATCAGTGGTCTACAGCTGGATTGGAGGTTTCCGAGTGTTTTTCATAAGGTTGAAACGTGGCTTTGATTCTTGAGAAGTGTAAAGATGAATAGGACAGATAGTGATTGAGGATATGGGTTTGATTTTGGAACCCTAATATGTAGTTACTGCTTCTTCCAATCTGTACCCTTTCTTTTTAACTTTTTTATTTCCTACATTTATAAACTTTGGTAAAATGATAAGAGTAGTCCCTGCTCTACAATCTTGTACTTTTAACATAATTATATAACTCCTATTTGAAGTAAAAAGGGCTTAGAGTACACCTTTTGACCTAAGAGTGTTAAACATTAATCGCTTGTATTATTTACTTGGTACTCATTGGGTAATGCATCATATTTTAGAAGTTAGAATGGATTTATAGTTTGATAGTAAACTTACAATCTTCATTGTTGTAATTTCTTTTTTGATGAACTTTAAGGATTTATATACAATTTTATTTTATTCAAGCATCTAAAGATCATGCATCTCATTTTTTGGTGGCATGTTACAATGACTGTATCCGATCTTAGCATCTAAGTAAAAATAATCTTCACATATTTGGTCTGTTATGTACTCATCATCCTTGCATGCACTTCGTCAAGCATCACTGCTCATCCGTGACAACATCCTATAATATTGGCTTTACTTTCACTTCATGGCTTAATGACACTCATAATTTGATCCTAAAATGGAATGACCATATTTATCTTAAATGATTTGTCCCTTACGTTCATGTCGACCATGGCCCCTTCCTTTGGGTGGGTGATTAATCATTTCCTTTATGTGCCGATGTAACGGCGTGTTGTGACCACTCAAACCTTAAATTGGTCCATAGAATTAGTTTGAGAATCCCTTTAGAATGCGAGTTGCTTCAATTAGCTTACCCTCATCTAATTATGTGGTGTATCTAGATTCTATTTCATTTGAAGCTATATCTGGAAGCTTGCTAAATGGTAACTACATTCTAGTCATTTCTTGCTATAAGGTTACATATAAGGCTGATGCAATCCAAAACACCCAAACAATATGTCCTGCATTCATGTACAAAGTGTTGAAGTAGAATGCTTCAGAAGTTTGACATTCAGCATTAGAAAATATTCTAAGTGTGAAATCTTCCAAAGACAAGACCAATATCTTCCGAAGTCAAACATGAAGTCTTCCGAAGCTTCACAGAAAAAGTCTTTCAAAGTCAGTTTATGAAGACAGATTTCTTCCAAAGACTTTTGAGCACATGCTTTATCTGATGTACCTTTTACCATAAAGATGGACCACCTTTCCGCTGCAACTCTGTTTGACTCACCAACTTTCACAAGGTGGTGAAAAGGTCCATGCTTTTGGTAAACTATACTTTAAGGTCTTGAGTCTGTTTCTTTCTACTTTATGTACTTTTATCCTTTTTGTAATATATTAGGATGTGAGCTATAGCATGTCATAGTCACTAGTCAAAAGGAAATCTGCCTTTTGACTCTACATTGATTTTGTTGTTGTCTAAATCATGTATCCAGCTGGCCTTCAAAGTATGACCGGCTGTAGGATGTAGCATAAAGTATCTCTGGTCCTTTGTATCTTAATGTATGCTTTGTAACACTTGTAAGGAACTAGAGAGCAATATACAACATTCTTGAAAACCAAATACTTGTGTTATTTTGTTCTTGTTCTATCTCTCATTTACTTGCGTTTCTTAGTATTATTGTAACTAGTTACTAGTTCTCCATTTGATCTGTTAAGTGTTCTACATCTGTCTCTTCTCATTATTTGTTGTGTTTTAAGTGACCATACCCCCTCAAATGGTCATGCAATTGGTATCAGAGCTTTCTAGGATCTTGATAGTAAGATCTCACTATCTTAAGATCCCACACATACAAAATACTTAACATCTCAAATGGCAGCTATCGTTAAAGCTGATATGAAAACTGGAACCATGAAAAAGTCCCCACTGATCACTCTTGAAGATTTTGACACTTTGTTGCCAAAGAATGGAAGGTTTCATCAAGTCTGAAGACTCTAGGATGTGGGAGTCTGTTGTCTCAGGACCTTACATACCAAGCACCTCTTCAAATGCTGCTAGAGGTGGTATGATTCCAAAGGCTATGGCTGACTACTCTAATGAAGATAGAAAGAGAGTAGAAATTGATCAGAAAGCCATGACAACCCTTCATACTGCTCTTCCAAACTTTGTATACAAAGGTTTCAAGAAATGCAAAACAGCTAAGAAGCTGTGTGATGCATTGAAACTAATGTCTACAGAAGCGAAGGAGAACAAGAAGGATCTCCTGAAGCAATAGTTTGAAAATTTCACCTTTAAAACAGGTGAAACCATGACTCAACAATACTTTAAGTATGTTGAGATTGTGGACACTCTAGTGAATGTTGGAGTGACTCTTGAAAACAGGGACATTGTAAGGAAGTTCATGTCCTCTCTTCCTAGGAAATGGACACATTATTATGTTGTTATCAAGAGGACTGAGAACCTTAAGACTCTTACTTTGACTGAGTTGTATGGTATTCTCAGTGGATACCAGATGGAGATAAACATGTAAGGTTCATCTAGTAACTCTAACAATCAAATGAGTTTAGCCCTTCACGTGTCTGAAAGGGATAGCATAGAACCTCAACATCATCTTATATGCTACCCTGACAACTCACAAAAGGGTCCTTTCATCACCTTCCTGGAGACACCAAGAGAAAGCTACACTCAAGAAAGCCCATTCCAAGAGACAAGTTCTTCATATGCCTTTGTGTCTTCTGATGAAAGCTCAGGCAACTTTCTATTCACCCTTGAAGACCTGGACTGTATCTGTCCAGATGACCTGGAGTACATGGAGATTATCCAACAAATGGCTCTTCTCACTCACAGAGCCAAGAAGTTCTACAAGAGGACAAAAAGGAAGTTTCCTAGCATTACAACCAGTGGAAAGTTTGGGATGGATAAAAGCAAAGTCAAGTGTTACAACTGTAACCAAATAGGCCACTTTGCTAGGGAGTGCAAAGAACCAAGGACAAATGGTGGCCAAGCACAAACTAGACCAAACTACACTAAGAAAGTCACCTAGAATGAGAAGCCAAAGCAGCAAGCTGCAGTTGCTGTTGAAGAAGGAGGCTTTGACTAGAGTTTTCAGGTGGAAGATGCATCTCCAAACCAAGCACTAATGGTTGACCATGATGAAGCAAAGGTATTAGAACATCTCTATACACCTGAATGTATTGCTAAAGTTAATAGATACATGTCCTACAAATTAGAGATGAGATCTAATCTTAAGACCTTAAATATCTTAAAATCTGATTTTAAAAGATCTGGAAATGACTATAAGTTAAAGATAGAGGACTTAGAGAAAACCATTTCAGTTCTTAAACATGAACATACCAACTACAGGACTCAGATCAAAGATCTCATAACCAAGTTCACTGAATGCCAGGTTGAGCTTGTGATCAACAAAGTCAAGGTAGAAAAATGTGTTCTTGAAGAAGAGACCTTCAAGAACATTATATCCTCATCCTTGCATGAAAAAGTTTGTTATCAGAATAAGCAGGGACTGGGATCTAATGAGATAACTCCTCCACACACAATCTTATTTGTAAGATCTCCTAGGTGTGAAACTTGTGAAGATGAGCTTCTTGTCATAGACTCCTTGAATGAAGAGGATGAAGAAGTGATAGTGGAGAATGCCTCTGAAAAGAGTGAATAAGAGGATTTTAAAAAGGGTCACTATCCTTTTGAAGAGAATAAGAAGCATGTGATGACTAAGTCTATGAGAAAGAATTTGATCAGAAAGAGCAAGAGAAAAGCAAAGAAAGCTCAGGAGATCAAGGCCACTTTTGACTCTAAGCAAAAACAAGTCTTTATCTATGTAGGGTTTGAAGTGGTTAAGACTAAAGACATCAACTTGAACTCTAGTACTAATAGTACCAAGAGTTCTGGTTCACATTCAAATCATCCCAACATCAAGAAGAAGGCTGATTAGTTGTGTACCACTGCTACACAACCTAAACCATCTAGCTCCAAGTGCAGTTCTCACCCTAAAAGAACTGTCTCAGCATCTGCAAAGATGAAGGTGGAGAGGGAAAGTGATCAAGTTTATCCTTGTTCTCAAAAGAAGGTTCTTAGGATGAAGAAAATGAAATGTGTTGTGTGAGAGTACATCTCATCTTGTTAAGGATTGTTTCTACAATCCAAGAAGCACTCTCCATGTGACCAAAGAAGAGGCTTCTAAGAGTTCCAAGAAGAAAATAGCTTCGGAAGGAAAATATGTTTCCTTCGAAAGCTCCAAAATGAAGATGAAGGGAAGTGGAAAATTGCCTTTGGAAGAAAAGTTGGTCTCGGAAGAAGGGAGTACTTCCGAAGCAATGAAGTCTGCTGCAGTGATAGCAAGATCTTTCGAAGGACCAGAACCAGTTACACTAGATGTGTGTTCATTGAAAGTCACATTGGCTGACTCTTCAAAACTCTTGGTTCTGATTTTGTATACACTATAAGCCTTAGCTTGGGAAGAGTACCCAATGAAATGCCCAAGATTTGAGCTGACAAGACCTTCAAGCTATACAACTTTAGCTCCAGTTGTAACTAATACTGCAAATGAAGTTTCCATTATCACTACAATGATAAATTCATCTGATACATCTGAGTTGCCTTCAAATTTCAGCTCAAAGGCTCAATAACCAGATAAAAAAGCTTCAAATGTAGAAGACCATGGTGGTGGTGATAGTGATCAAGAATTTCTTGATGTTGACAACCACTCTATTCAAGACAACATCAATGATGTCACACACTCATTGGATCAAGTCTCACATGATAAGTGTGCTGATAAGGTGGGAGAAACATCAATTCCAGATATAAACTTCTTTAATTTAGATCTCTCTCAGCAGCTTGCTGTGATCCCTCATCTAAGGATCCTCAAGTCTCACTCCACCTTAAACATTATTGGAAATGTTGAATTAGGGGTAAGAACAAAAGGAAAAACTCATGATTCAAATGTTTGTCTTCACTTATCTCAGATAGAGCCTAAGAAAATTGATGAGGTTTTGAAGGATGGAAGTTGGGTTGAAGGTATGCAAGAAAAACTGCTTCAATTCAAAAGGCAGGAGGTTTGGAACCTATGTCCTCTTCCTTATAGGAAGACTAATATACGAACCAAATGGGTTTTTAGGAATAAGAAGGATGATAGATGACTTGTCATAAAAAACAAAGCTAGACTATTTGTTCAAGGGTATACATAAGAAGAATGAATTGACTACACGGATGTTTTTGCTCTTGTAGCAAGTCTGGAAGCTGTTAGGATATTCTTGACATTTGCTGCATCCAAGAACTTCAAGTTCTATCAACTTGATGTCAAGTGTGCTTTTCTCTATGGGGTATTTGATGAAGAGGTGTATGTCAAACAACCACCTGGCTTTACAGATCCTGATCATTCCGATTATGTCTGCAGGCTTGATAAAGCTCTTTATGGGCTGAACCAAGCACTAAAAAGTGGTATGAGACTCTATCTCAGTATCTCTGGAAGCATGGATATAGAAGAGGTACTATAGATGGAACTCTCTTCATCAAAGAAACATTAAATGACTTAATGCTAGTTCAAGTATATGTAGATGACAACATCTTTTGTTTAACTAATTCAAAGCTTTACAAAGACTTTGAGAAACTAATGAAGGATAGATTTGAAGTGAGTGCCATGGGGGAACTCAATTTCTTTCTGGGAATTCAAGTGAAGCAAGTTGAAGATGGCATCTTCAAAAATCAGTCAAAGTATGTTCAGGACATACTTAAGAAGTTCAACATGACTGAATGCAAGGTTGCTAAGACTCCCATAGCAAGAAACCACTCCCTTGGGCCTAACCTTGAGGGGGAGTGTGTGGATGAACTTCTCTACAAAGCTATGATTGGGTCTCTTATGTACCTTACAACTAACATAACTGATATCATGTTTGCCACATGTGTGTGTGCAAGATATCAAGCCAACCCCAAGATGTCACACCTTATCACTGTCAAAAGAATTTTAAGATATCTCAAAGGTGCCTCAACACTCGGCCTTTGGTATCCAAAAAATTCTGACTTTAATCTATATGCATATACAGATAGTGATTATGGTGGATGTAATATGACTGTAAAGTCTACATCAGGGGGATGTCAGTTTCTTGGTAGGGTTGTCTCCTGGCAATGCCAAAAGCAATCCTGTGTCTCTGCATCAACTGCTGAAGCTGAATACATTGCTGCTGCAAGCTGTTGTACTCAAGTACTTTGGATTCAAAATCAAATGCTAGACTATGGGTTCAACTTTAAACAGACTCCCATTCACATAGACAACAATAGTGCCATCTCTATTATAGAGAATCCTGTGCAACACTCAAGGACTAAACATATCAATATCAGGTAACATTTGATTAGAGATAGTTTTGAAAAGGGCTTGATCAAACTAGTCAAGGTTAACACAAATAAACAATATGCTGATTTGTTCACTAAAGCTTTTCATGAGCAGAGATTTAAATATATCATATTAGCTATTGTAATGATTAACCTTGAGTAGCTTTTTCTTAAAACTAATTCATATTATTTCTAAAATTTGTGTGTCCTAAATTGTCTTTTTCATCATCTTCATTAACTCTTGTTTTCTTTGGAAGAATTTTTTTTAGAAGATTTTCCTTAGATTTTTGAAAATCTTGATCTTTTCTGTCCTTTGGAAGATATTATTTTATCTTTGGAAGAAATTTATGCCTTCAAAACAACACCTGCTTAAGTAAAATTTCCTTGGGAAGAAATTTCTAAAATATCTTCTGAAGCTTAATATTTCTCTTAAGTATTTGAATGTTTTCAAAGACAACTTTCTTTCGAAGCAAATTAACTTTCGGAAGCTTTATTCTTAATTGAATAAAGTATCCAAGACTTAATTTTTTCCGAAGCAAAATTTCAAAACTCTTAGGAAATTCTTCCGAAGCAAAATTTTCTAAACTCTTAGGAAATTCTTTCGAAGTAATTTTGGCTTCAGAAGTTTTTTCTTTAAAACTTTCGAAGACAATTTACCTTTGGAAGATTTTCGACTTCCAAGAAAACTACCTTTTGAGCAAAAAGCAAACTACTTTTTCAGAGGTGGGAACGATATCCGGATTTCAAAGTTTATCCTCTTTCATTAATTTTGTCTTAAATCCATTTTATATATAAACCCAACGGCTCCCCCTCTTTCTTTATCATGTTCATCCTCTCCCAGACCTAAATCCCCAAACTTCTCTCTAAAACCACCTTTGTTCTTCAATTTCTTCACCTCTAAGCTTTCGCAAATGGCCAACCTCAACCGTAAAAATGACCCAAACTTTTTCATGCAGTTACACAGGCAACACAATCAGGTTGCTCAATTAAACTCTAAGAAAGATTCATATTTCTCAGAGATTTGTCGATTCTTAACTCTATCAAACTACTCCACATCCCTAACCATCGATCCTGTTCTATATGAGAATCATTTGCTTGATTTATGGAAGACCTGTCAAGAGATCATTATAGATGGGGAGACGACACTGTCTGCTACAGTGTAGGGGAGGAAAATCTTCATCACTCCAGCCATCATAAACACCCATCTTCAGCTGGATGATGAGAAAGGTGAGTTGTCCTTTCCCAAAAAAGCTATCAACCAATCCTTTCAGTGGATGGGCTATGAGGGGGATTTCTCTGTAAAGACCTTCAGGAAAGGGAAGGTCTCATCTCAGTGGAACTACTTACTACATGTGGTCATCCACAACTTGTCCAACAAGCATGGGGGTTGGGACCAGATTCCTGAAGATCTCTCATTCATAGTGAATGGAATGGTTCAGGGGGTCAAGTTCAGGTACTCTTAGTTTGTTTATAAAAATTTGCTTGAGATAAAACAACCTAGACCTGCTACTAAATGGATGAGCATATTAGGGTGATCAAGCAGAAGATCAAAAAAGAAGAACTTGTTGACTTACACTCCCCACCAAGTCAGGTCCCTCAAGAAGTGGAGGTTAAGGTTGAACCTTTTAAGATAACACAACCTAGACCTCCTGTTGAATCTCAGCAAGCTTCATCTTTAATCCATAGCAGGGTTCTAACCCCTCTCAATATGAACCTGTGAGAGAGGAAAACCCAACTGAGCAGACAAAGATGATCAACAAGGTGCTGAAGGCCCGTCTTCTCAGTTAAAAGGTTCAAAGAGGAGAAAAAGTATGGCTTCTAAAAAAATGTCAAAGAAGAAGAAGAAAGAGGCATCCATCTCCAAACCTCATGATGAGTTAGAACATCTTAAGGATGTGCAACAAGAGGTAGCTCAACCAATTCCAATCCAAGTAGCTCCTTCGGCATCAGAAAGACCCATCTTGTCCTGGACTTACTCTACAAATCTAGAAAGATGGCATTCCATCAGAGATCAAGGTGTTGAAGATGTTTACACATGACAAGACATGATCAACTTTCCTCTGCATGATCTCTTTGAGATGAGAAGATATTTTGAGAGTCTGAATGATCCTGACCATCTTATGAAGAAAGGCATGGTCATCATCATAATGAGAACTATCAATATCTGAAGTCTTCAAGTGTTTTGGTAGCATCAAACTAGGGGAGTTTGTAAGGTTTCATATAAGGCTGATACAATCCAAAACATCCAAACAGTTTGTCCTGCCTACATGCACAAAGTGCTGAAGTAGAATGCTTCGAAAGTTTCATATTCCGCATTAGAATATTTCTAAGTGTGAAATCTTCCAAAGCCAAACATGAAGTCTTCCGAAGCTTTAGAGACAAAGTCTTCCGAAGCCAGTTTATGAATACATATTTCTTCTGAAGACTTTTGAGTACATGCTTTATCTGATGTACCCTTTTCCATAAAGCTCGACCACCTTTCCGTTGCAACTCTGTTTGACTCACCATCTTTCACAAGTTGGTGAAAAGGTCCATGCTTTTGGTAAACTGTACATTGAAGTCTTGAGTCTGTTTCTTTCTATTTTATGTACTTTTATCCTTTTTGTAATATATTAGGATGTGAGCTATGACATGTCATAGTCACTAGTCAAAAGGCAATCTGCCTTTTGACTCTACATTGATTTTGTTGTTGTCTAGATCATATATCCAGTTGGCCTTCAAAGTATGACCGACTGTAGGATGTAGCATAAAGTATCTCTGGTCCTTTGTATCTTAATGTATGCTTTGTAACACTTGTAAGGAACTATAGAGCAATATACAACATTCTTGAAAACTAAACACTTATGTTATTTTGTTCTTGTTCTATCTCTCATTTACTTGTGTTTCTTAGTAATATTATAACTAGTTACTAGTTCCCCATTTGATTTGTTAAGTGTTCTAAATCTATCTCTTCTCATTGCGTGTAGTGTTGTAAGTGACCAAACCTCCTCAAATGGTATTGCACTTTCCTTAATAGCGTAATCACGAAGGCTTGAGCTTTGGCATTCTATCCATTGCTTTTTTCCATTGTTACTATACTTATTGCCATTTTTTAGTTGAGGGTAATCTCTCTTGATTTTCCTATTTTGTTCCATTCAAAGCAACCCTATGATGCTTCAACTTGTCATTGCTACTGGGGTTTGTTGTTGCTTGATCATTGACTCTCCCTTCTTTGGCTACATGGTCCGTCCTGCCACATCTTTGGTAACAATAATGATCTTAGTTTCCATGATGGTGAATGAATTACTTAACATGCCATCTTATTCCTACTTTCTATCAGATAAGCCATCAATAATGTCACGCTTAGCCAGAGTGCTCTATGCGCACAACCAAGTCAGTGAGCTTGTGATATAACCTAATAGCGTGTTGAATGGTTATAGGAACGTCCCTTGCTTAAATCTGAGGTGCTCTCCCCTCAATTGACTTCTTATTACGCTTGTAGGTTAGAGTTACCATTACATACACCAGTCAACTCACGGAAACGGGTCGTAGATTTCTCAATATCTGGCCCTTCATCTTATGTTCCAAAATTATTTTTCTAGCTTCTAGTCTTCATTCTGAGTAAAGTACCCCTCGTCCAAAACTTTCTCAGATGTAGTAGCAATTACAGCTTAGGCTTCTAGCCTAAATATCCTCAATTCCAATAATACTAGTCTTTGCTACATATCCTGCAATGTAGCCTCAAGGTTTTTCATCTTATCCAATACGCACTCGACTATACCATTTAATGAATTGTGCTTGTTCATATTTTCCTTGAATATATTAACAAAGTATTTTGTTTCTGGCTAGTCTCCACCAGGCCTTCCTTGAGTGTTTCCACATATTCACTAATGATGGTCTAATGTTTTGGTACATCGGTGATCATGGGCGGCGAAAACTGCTCAGTCGGATGAGGTATAAGTGATGATGCAAGAGTACAATAAGTTATGTTAGCAGTAAGGGGAAATGGTACGTGCTATTCTTAGATTCTACTGGCAATCACATCGGGTAAACTCTTCTAGTGTTGTGTATCTCCCGTAACTCGAATAGTGAACAACACTCCATGTTGTTTGAAGTTATGAGCAGGCTCTAGCCGATGCTTATTTGACTTCGATGGTGAGGAAATTAGCGTTGATGAAGAAGGTATGAGAGCGAGGTCCTCAGTATCCTTATTGTTTGTGGGTGATCCTAGTGACTAGGCATGGGTGGGGTTTTGATGTGGACATCCAATATCATTACGTATGTTGAAATGATATGTATGTATTAAAACAGTAAAACAAATAATAGTATGTGCAATGATAGTGTGTGTCTAATGCTATAGTCTAGATTCAAATGCAATCCTAGTTCTTTATAACCAGTGGTTCTGATACCAATTTGTCACACCCTCAAAATCCACCGGCGGGATTGTATCGCGAGGCAGGTAACAAACCAGGATCTCAGACATAGTCGTATCAACCGACACTGTGTTTTAAAATAAGCGTTTGACATTAAATCAGAGTAAAACACAGTTTTAAATGTAATCGTTGCGGAAGCATAATGGTTTGAAAAACCATAAGTAATAAATGCTTAAAAAAATGCCTTATGGAAAAGTAGTAAATGTAAATGAACTTGCATTCAAATGATAAAGATGGACTGACCTGACGACCCGTTGGTGACTCAAATAAGTAAAAGTATTTTTATTCATGCTCAAATAGCTCAATTAAGAATTCACATAAAATGTCATGTCGAAAATCTATTTTTGGAAAGTATGAAATCATTACACATGTACAATCCATTTAAAGATTATGAATCATACCACAACAACCATCTCAATTATACATGTACCACATCTAACAATCATCAACAACATGTTAACGTAACCTAGAAACTTCATCATGCCCAAAGTTTCCAAAATTAAAATGTAAGAAGACAAGTTTCATAAATTTCATCCAAAGTTTCCTAAGATTCTCTTATGATTATTCCAACATCAATCACATCACCATAACATATTCTACACTATCATATTCATCATCCATCACATCAAATAACAAAAGTTTTCACAAATAGCAAGCATGCTCATACGATGCATTTTTCAACATTCCATTACTCCCAGTCCATTCTTATGTCCTAAATATCATATAATAATTGCCACATATCATCAACCATGCATAAATAATCATCTATAAACTAACTTACCCAAAAAGTTTCCTATAATGAAAAGTACTTGAAATCTGAGCCAAAATCTAAAGTTCAAAATATGACTTTTCATCCATTAGCATCAACTAATATCCTAGAACCATAAATACAATCCAATTTCATCAAAATCATAAAATTTCTATAAAATCCCAAAATTAAAGTTTCCATTATAAGTAAGTCTCAGGTTTTGATCAAAACAACACAATTTCACAAAACCAATCCGTACAAACATCATTATATCGAATACTAACACATAATCAATCATCAATTACAATCAATTTTGAGTTTTGATTCATGTTTGGATACCTAGAGTTCATTTACAGTATGATAATAAAGGAATATGAAATCTAACATAAAAATGATTTGAAATGCTTAGATGATGATCCCTAGTACGCGTTTTATGCAAGAAACAATGAAAATCACCACCAATATGCAAGAACCGGATCAAAGAAGGTGTGTTTTATGTGTATGGATGATTTGCAATGAAAATAATAAAGGGGAATATGATTGGGATGGCCAAATGGTGATTAGGGTTGGGGGTTGGGTTTTTTATAAAAATCATTTTAAAGCTACACGCTTGAACTTTTTCTACACTGAAACCACCAAATGCTCATATAACATCAGAAAAACATTAGTAAAATGAAATTATATTTATTTTTCTAGTTCAAAGGTATTTTTATAATACTTTGGCGTTTACAGTCGAAAATGCGCGAAAACGCATAAATGACTGAAAATTCTCAATTTTCACAACCAAGCTACATAATTAATCACATAGTTATACAACACATAATTTCACACCAATTATGATTGTTTGGAAACCATTTTGACAAATCAACAACGTTCTGGGACAGACGCGCGTACGATTCGACAATTCTTTGAATTACCATTACGTAGTTCGTGAATGTTTGTGCACTAAATGACGCATTTTAGTAAACAACATTAGATGCATGATTGTATGATCGGAAAACCATGTTCGTGTTGATCGAAAAGTGATCATAAAATACCAGGTGTCATACCCCATACAAGCACTCTTGGCACACACTTTTAACTACTTGTTGAGGTAATCACGAAAAATACGCTCAAGTGACTAGAAAACCCACACAACTAGACACATTTTCAAGTAGATACGATCTTCAACAACCGCTACATTAGGCTCTTTTGTGTAGAAACAATTATCACTACTTACAAATGTAATCATAATTGCTTGTGAATATGACTTTGTTGCTATAAAAATGAAGAGGAGACAACTATAAAGAATTGAAGTTTCTTTCAAATTATAGCTATCTTTCCCTCTTTGCTCATTTATGTCTTAATACAGATTATAAGCCCTAACAACCGACTTAACGACTTTGTTTAAGTTCATCAGGTATTATTATTCTAACCCCTTAACTATACAAGTTTACACTATCAGCCCTTGAACTATACTAAATTAAACACAATTACAACTTAACCATTATTATATGCAACAAACTTGTTTAATTTCTTAATATGGAACAAATTAAATACAAACAAAATTAAGATCAAGCCCATTTGGCTATGAGAGACATAAGACCAACACCAAGAAATAGAGAAATATTGGAAGCAAGTAGAAGCATCTTATTATTTTGCATCCTAGGACTCTTGAAATCATGTGAAAGGAGGTCCACAAGTGCCATATAAATCAATATCCCAGCTGCTGCAGCATCTAAAGCACCTTGTATGATTAGAGCTTTCGAACTGTTTTCGTCATATATGTTGCTCACCAATATTCCAACAACAATCGCGCTAGGAGTCGTGAGGGCGAAACAAGCTCCCATCACAACAGTAGCCAGCGACTTGATTTTTGCCTACGATATACCATTCATTAGGGTTTTGTCATTATCATTGCTTAACAACAATTAGAATCCATCGGTAACTAATGTACGTAATTAATGGTTTTGTTTGTGTTTGTTCGTTTAACTTTAACCAAATGAACAACCTAGTACAGACACTTGGACACATGGATTTTTTGTTCATATTGTTCATTTAGAAATGAACATAGTTTGTGTTTATTCGTAAATATACTAAATGAACACAAACGAAGTGAACACGAATGAGAAACAGTAAAAATAAACAACAACATTCAAATTAAATTATAAAAACCATCAATAATATTGTAAAAGTAAACAAGAATATGCTTGGACTTGACCAATGGTTTTAAAATGAGTTGGACTTGACTAATCTAAGATATACGTAAACGAACATAAATGAACCTTAATAGACATGTATGGACAAACATAAATGAATGCAAATAAATGAACAAGACACATGTTCATGTTCTTTCGGTTACAAAAACATTTGTTCATTTATTAAATAATATGTAGATCTCTCCAAACGGTTTGGTGTTCATTTAGAGGCCTATTTGCAAATTAACAAATGAGACATGTGTTAATATACAATATTTTTTTTTCACGTTTACTCATTTACTAAATGAATTTACTAAATGAATGAACATCTCGGTTCATTCACGTTAAACATATTTGCATTGTATAACTTAGGTTTCATTATGTAACAATTAAAATCCTTATGTACCTGAAAGATGTTTCCACCAAGACCTAATCCTTCAAACATCTGGTGGAAAGACAATGCTGCAATAAGTGGTTTTATTGTTTTTGGGCTTTTAGAAGCACCCAAAGATAATCCTATGATCACTGAATGAACGATGATTCCCAGTTCCAACACCTAAAAGTTCAAAACATGATCAAAATATTGTATATTTCAGTAGCAAGTGAGCCGGTTTGAGTCGGAGAGATTGTCACACGGCTTGCCGGTTCAAAACTATGAAACCATAAGCTGGAAGTGGTGTTTATGTGATTATAATTACGGTTGTATAATTAAAATTAGTTGTGTACAAGCGTTTCCACAGGAGATTTCAAAATTCGTTTCAACATTAAAATTAGATAAATGGCATGAAGAGCCGAGAACTTATAATGTATTTTGTTCAATAAATGGAAAATGGAACTCTTTCCTTTTTAAATTAAAACATATATAATTTTTTCATACGTTATTAAATTTTTTTATGAAAACGATAACAATCAATCATAAATTCTTTTATCTGTAATATTATTGCTATATCAAAATAAAAAGAAAGTAGCGTGAAGTAATTTTTCAATATACATTATGATACAAAATATATTTTATAATATGATGTAATGCATATAGAGATAATAATTAAACCCAAATCTCATGGGAGTACTCGATACCCGAGACACTTAGGATGGGTATGAGATCAGGTAAGAAGGTATGAGACAAGAAATTAATTATTAATTTTTTTTGCGGGTATGAAACAAGTATGAGATTGCATCATATACTCGTTTACCCTACCGGATTATCCGATTAAGCACATCCATTTACCCAATTACATACCATAATTATTATATTATTTTTTCACTTGAATATTATATTATATATAATAATATATTTTATTTTCTTTCACTTAATAGATATTTGTTAAATATAGGATCGAGATTAAGCCTCCTATTACAAAGTCATAGCATAACTCAGATATTTGTCTTTAAAAATAAAGAATAATAGTAGTAGAACATTAACAAAAACTTTATAAGGATTAACAAAAATGGCATCTAGCACGTACATGCAAATGTAACTTTATATGAATTTTTAATTTCAATAGATACCCGATGGGTATATCCAGTGGGTAATTTTTATAATTTGAATGAGTATACTTAATTATCTGTAAATAAGCCTGATACCTGATGAATAAATGCCTTATATATACCTGAAAGGTTTTCGGTCAAGTATGAGATATACTATTTTAATTGGGTATGGGGTTGGGATTACCCATACTAGTCTCAAACCCGATCAATTGCCATACCTAACTACATATATGTAGTATTATATATTGCATATTCATACTACGTATAAATAGTACTAGTATTATATCCAAAATAAAATAAAATCTAGTGAAATAATTAGATTAAATAACTAAACAACTTAAAAATACTACAATATACACACTTTCAGTTTTGACATTGATAAAAATGGACCGGTTACGGTGCACGAGTTGCGGAACATTTTGAATTTTTTTGGAAGAAGAGTGCAACATGAGAGATTACCGTAACATGATCGATTTGATGAATTTTAGGTGATGATGAGAATGGATCATAATTCAATAAATCAGAGATTACCGTAACATGATCGATTTGATAAATTCAAGGTGATGATGAGAATGGATCATAATTCAATAGATTTTTTTTGTGATTAAAAATAATAATGAATATTATTTAATACATATATGTAGTATCAGTTCAACACATTATTTTTTTATATTTTGATATAGGAATATTATAATCATATCCAAAGGTAAAACAATTCTTGATTTTATGGTATAAATAGTTTTAAAAAATAATAATGTTTGAAAAAGTTATAAATGTTTAGAAAAATAAAATAAGTTCTCTAATTCTCAAAATATATATGGGTCTCAAAGTATCATCTCCCTATATTACTAATATTATGAACGTGTAAATATATATTGTTATTTTATATAATTATATATGTAAAGTGTAAAAACACATTGTAAATATATTTAATATTATATGTAAAATGACAATGAAAATAAACATATATTAATGATTTATAACTAATCTAAGAGATGGCAGTCAAGCATATTTATGAGGCAATTGATGCGTTTGGTTTTTCATTGATTTCAGGTAAAAGATTGTCGTGAGTCATTTAATATCATCATGAAATGATCAATGTCGGTTGGCATATGCATTATTCTTTGTTTAGACATGTCATACTAATCAATCTTATAAATTTTAGAAGAGAATGTAACGAAATTTATGTTCGCGTAGATACATTATTTAAGGACTTCATATAACACGACACACATTTGGTGCGTCTCTTGTTTATGTGTAAACAAAGCGAGTTTTGTTTTAAATATAATAACTCTATATGTTTAAAATATAACTCTATTCTTCCTTTGCATAACACACACGTGTTAGCTACCTACAAACCCTTCACCACATACTTGTTCACTATTAACATTTTTAGTCAATATATACACAAAAATATGTTATCACTTGTGGACCTATATGATATTTTAAGTGTAATGTAGTATCGGATACTTTTTTATGTGTACTATACATCGACTCGCAAATGACACCAATTCAATGCATATGTGCGAACAGTGACACATGAAAAAGTTATTAGGCTCGTAACTGTTCTCTAGTAATATAACTGTTGGACATGAAGTTTATAACTTAGAAGAATCATGACCATTCGTTTGATCAAAGGGGACCTCACCATAATTTAAATAAGACAATGCTATGTATGAAGTATTTAGAATATGGTATCTTTACATAAATAGGAGACCATAAAAGTCATCTGAACTATTATCAATATTAAAATAATAAAATAGTAACTAATATAAAGCCATAAAGGTCGATAACTTTTACGTATATATATATTAACAACTCATAGAATCAATAATCCACAAGATTACTACTATAAACTAGTACTTCTTGAAAGTTAAGTTTTGTATATATGCAAAACATAGACTCCCACAAATAGAATTTTAGCCGGACTACAATTTGTCTATTATTCTCGTTAAATTTTGGTTTATCGATTCTCTTCAAGGGCAATTTATAGATTTTATGTAGCTTAAATAAATAATATATGTATGTGCTGGCTTTGAAACTTCAACCTTCGACCTTTTTATTATGGGACAAAATCACTAAACTATTCATATCCCGTTAAACTATCAAATATTCTTTCTAAAAACCTTTATTTTTATAAGTTAATAAATATTTATCAAAGGACTTATAACTTGATGATAGCTGATGTGTATATATACATAGGTTTCAAATAATTATGTAAACAGTTATGTAGATTTAGTACTAGAATAATACGAGTGAGTGTTTACCTTTTAAACAAAAGTTAACAAATATCTAAATATTCTATAATCTTAAAGTGAAATCCAAAGTTTTACCTGAGAAACAATTCGATAACGACGAACTTCAGCATCATCCATCGGCAACATGGATCCATGAACATGACCACCGTGCACCACCACACCATCCCCCTCTTTATCATCACCACCACCTCCAATCACCCTCGTCGCCGCGGCTCTAACTTGGTACGCGGCGGCATAGGTCTCAAACAACAGGGTGGCGATGGTGGCCACCATGGCCACCAACCCCGTCATTGGAAAATCTTTCCAAAGAGCACCTTCTAAACAAGGTGAAGTCAATCTTTTAAACGCCGGTGGAAGAATATGAATGAATCCGGTGGCCAAGATCACGCCGGCGGCGAATGCTTTAACTACAAAGAACCCATCTTTCTCCGGCCGTAAGGCCGGGAAAAACCTTCCCGCGAAGGGTAGAGAAACGCCGATGCCACCCGCGGTGAGAATGGAAGCGATGGCGATGAGTTTATACTTGAGAGCTTTGCTTGTGTCGCCGGAGGTTTCTTCTGGTTCACATGTGCACTCAGCAACAACATTGGTCAGTATTAGGGTCGGTAACAAGAAGACTAAAAATATTGGCTTTTGAAGTCCCATTTGGTTATAATTTAATTTGGAATGAGTTTATGAGGGTTCTTATTATATGTTTATGTTTTGAAGGGTGAAATGTTTTATAAAAAAGGCATATATCTAGCAAGTTGCTAGATGCACAGTAAGCGTACAACCACCAAGAATCAATAAAGGAAAAAAACTAGAAAACACCAAAAAGAAAAACATATAGTAAGATTCCATAATGAATGGACATCAATGTTTCACCATTCCATTGGAGATCCTTTCATTGACCTATGTTTCACTCAAAGAGAACCTAAAAGTCTCTATGTCTTCCAACATCGATGGATGGTTTTGGATCACACTTTAAACGGTTTTACTATTTCTTAGTCTTTCATATGTATCAACATGATATGAGAGTAATAGCATGTATTGCTTTTCTTTTAAATTCTGAGCCACTGAGGTGTTTGTGAAAGTCTAATATGGCTCAATTTGGGTTATAACAACAAAATATCGTCACTATATATACGTCATAACATAATTTTTTAACTAAAAGCTTCATTGAACACTGCAATGAAATCAATTCAAAATTTTCGATATAACATAGGACATAGTCTGAAAACATGTAACGTAAACATTGCCCTAATACATAAACTTTGAAACTAGGATATTGGTCCGTATTTAGTCGGATAGTCTCCAACCAGGCCATCTAGAATAGTTCAACTCTAAATATATTTTCATGGCATGCATATTGATGAGTGAGTTCTAGTTTTTTTTGACATATTAATAGATATACTTTACAATCATATATTACATGAGGAGTGAGGTCAGTGAAACTGTAACAATCTTTGACATATCATAACCGTATCAACGGTACTAGTACAATAATTTAGTTACATACTTGCGCAATGCAAAAAGATCGAGTGACGTTAGGCAAGACCCCAATGACAAGCATGCTGGACACAAGACTCAAGTGACATGTTTGCATGGGGCAAGGCTTCAGTGGCATACTTACACGACAAAAAAAACAATCCTGTGAGCTATGTGGAAGAAGAAACCGGTGTTGAGATTATACCCACTTGCTGAGTAAATAATGAAATGTACCAAGTGTCGGGGGAATGGTTAGATATGGAGGCTTTGAGTTAGTTACAGATGATTCATTCTTTTGTAGAATGCGGTAGGTAGTTATGGAGGTTACACCTTGTTTGTCAAATGGCTAAGTATGGTTAGGTGTGATGATTATGTTAGACACAGAGGCAGTGAATACTTGTGACGGTTCTATCTTCAATTACAAAAGTGTTAGGAGTTACAAGCTACATTGGTTAAATGTGAAGGGGTTAAGTAAAGTAAGTGGTGCCAAGATTAAAGCAAGAGCAATATGAAATTGAAGCAGAGAAATGCAAGATATAAAGATTCAAGCAAGAATGATAGAGAACATAGGAACTGATTGATGTCAGATTGATATCATGTGGTCGATTAAAAATATAAGTAAAAGAATACCTAATCACCATTAATAGTAAACAGTGAGAAAAATGTTAGTAGCAACTAAGCTAGAAACATTAAACATTTAAAAAAAACTTGATTGAGTAATTGATTTAAGAAATTATGAAATTAGAAAAAGTAAAGTTTGGATTTTTAATAAACAAGGAGAAAAAACAACCTATTTTGGGATTTCGATTTGGCAAAATAATGTGATCTTAGTTTAACCTATTAAGAAGTCATTAATAGTGATAGATCTGAGAGGGTGTTTATTTTTTCTTAGAAGTACTTCCTGAGCTCTTTTGTTTGAATCCACTGACCACGCGTAGAAGTTGGGCTTAGTTGATTGTTTGTTTTTCAGAAGATGTTTCATTAAAAACATCTTCATGTGCGTGAGGAAGACATGAAACTATCACTTCTAAAACTCTTCTCATTTCTTTTTCCCTTTACCTGGAATCCAGTTCTCCACTTCTCAACTTGAACGAGCTTCAAGGAGTGAGTGTTTTCATCCGATTGTGTGTTTTGTAGATCTAGGTTTGCTGTTTACGAGGTATTGATTTGAGTTCGTGGCTTGTGTTTGTGGACTATTTTTATGGTTTTTGTTAGTTGTGGGAGCTGAAGATGATGCAGGCCGGGGCTATTTTCGGTCCGATTGATAGATCGACAGTGGCAAATTCGTTAGCGCCTGGGGCCGTGTCGAACATTGTTCATGATCTTAATGTTCTGTATGAAGGCCCGGAAGAGTATGAGACTCCCACCACTGATTTGTTTTTTCCTCCGGTGAGTAATTCGTTGTTGTTTTGTAGTTTATGTGTAGAATTGTTTCGTTGTGTACCGATGATCTAGTTTGATTGGTGGTCTCTGTTTTACTGGTCTGTAAGTGGATGGTATGCGTGATTGTGTACTGTTTTGAGAGAATTTCACCATCAAGTTATTAACAGAATTAGCCTTTGTGTGAATTGGATGATGTATCGGAAATTTAAAACCTGTAGTAGCTTAGTTATGGTTTGTGATTTGGTTTATGGTTAGTGATCTGGTTTAGCATTTTTTGATTTGATTTAGCAGTTTACAGATGTTAAAAAATAAACGGTCTTATTCTTGTAGACTACCGACGTTTGGTCCACCTCTTTTGCTGCAGATGTCTGCAGATTTGGTCCGCAGACTGCAGATGTTTTCTTGTAGAAAAACAAACAGTACCTAAATGAAGATTATAGATCAAAGTTTAATGGACTTCATTTATACAATCACCAGCTCAATTATCTAATCCTAATTCTAAGAGTCCGATGAACAATGATTAAAAGAAATCAAGGTTGTATGAATCTAAAATTAGGTTTAAACACAATCAAATTGTTTAAATAATCAAATCAAAATTTAAATCCGATAGCAGTAAATGGGTTCAAGATCTAAATTGAATCAACTTGTTTAGAAAAACAATCACTTTTGCAAACCCGTTACCTGAAGTGGATCACAAATATTTTAGCCTTGCATGATTATTGATTCTTCAAAGCAACTTGAAGTGGATTTGGATGATCTTGATATTGGAAAGTCTTTGGAATGATGAAAAACGATTACTTTTCATCCAAGATTGTAGCTATGAAAAGGTAATTTTATTTTAAGGTTAATATCTTTTTAAACCCTTTAAGATTATGTCAAAATCCATCAAAATGTGTGTCGCGATGTTAGTGGTTCCCCTGGTAGCTCCAGCTTCACATCAAGCCAAGCATTAGAGGTGGCGTTGGATAGCAGGTTTTAGATCTTCTAATGTCGGTGGATTTGCTGGCACCCAAAATGGTGTCGGTGGTGCCACCACTGCTTCATGTCTGATTTTCACTTGTAATTTTTCGAGGGCTTTCAATTGATAGGTTATGGATCCCGTCACTTTTTTTCTAGCTCAAGTTATGTTCATTTTGAGTTATCTTAATCTCGTAACATCGTTTTTGTGTTTCTTGATCTTCTAGCTTTTGATTTTTATCTCATTTATTTCATATTCTTTATTTACTTCATGTTTATCCTACAAAAACATGATTATTCCAAAAGGTAAATCTATTTATCATAAATTAATACATAAAATAGGGAAATATAACATTTAAACATTGAGCTTTAACCATCCGATCAGGACTCGTAGTAGTCCGCGAGCAAGGTAACTCAAAGTCCTAAATTAATGAAAACTAACTTCTATTCGTGGTCTATTTGGTTTAGAAGGTGTTAAGGGCATATGGTTTTTGGGAGCCGGTGGATCCCATAACAGGGGCAAGTGTGGAAGAGAAAAAGAATGAGCCATTATCTTTCAAACTCTAGTAAAAACAAGGACGCAAAAGGCGTTTGGGGGTTAATTCGGTATTAGTATTTAGGAGCCAATTAGGTTAACAAAATAAAAACTCTAAGAAGCAAATTAGAGATACTAAAAATGAAGGAGGATGAGATGATCAATGATTTTCGGGTAATATTAATGGCATAGTAGCAATATTCAAGACTCTTGATTCAAGCATTAATGAAGAATTGTTTGTGAGAAATTTTTTTTAATTCAATGCCAAAGAAATACGTTCTGATCTTATACTGAATTGTAAAATACTCTGATCTTGAAAATATGTCTTTCGAAAAGTCATGGGAAGTCTCAAAGCATTCATAGAAAAATTCAAAATCCACAACGAAAAGGATGAAAATCAAGGGCAAGTTTGTTGACTAGTGGTGAGCATGAGGATATATAATAAAAATGAGGAAGAGGTGAAGGAAACGGACCCAATAGAGGAGAAAATGGACATGAAAAGGCTTAGGTCAAGGGGATAAAAGTATGTCAGATGATATGAGTGTGGAGCATTAGGACACTTTGCAAATGAGTGTATAATATGAAAAGACATGGATAACGAAGGCAACTTGATTCTTGAGGGAATCAACTCTACTTTGTTGGATTCACAATTTAATGTTAAGATTAAGAAGGTGAAATTGATCAAAGATAAAGAGTTTAAGTACCTATTTCCCTTAGATTAGTGTGGTAAGTACAATGTTGATTCCATGGATAGCTAGTGGATGGTTCTTAACTCTAATTGAATTGTGTAAAGAGACGTAATTTAAAAATTGATAACTGATTGATCATTAATAAAGTTGATACTAGATGCAAAAGACAATTTAATGATAAAGACAAATACCACAACTAAGGTAGAATTTTTTTAGCATAATCTTTAGTTGGATTTGTTTACCAATATAACTTGATCTAAACTAGGTGCTAAATGGATAAATGAAGGACCATCAATTCATATATCTGATCTTACATAATTAGGAAATCAAGCACATAAGGTGACCAAATCATTACCAACAAATTTACAAAACCACAAAAACATGTATGATTGATCTTTAATAATGAACACCAATGAACCTAACACATATGAAGTGACTCAAGAAAATAAGAAGTTAGACATGTAAAACTTTTTCTAAATACTCAAACACATCATATTCACAAGTACACACTAGTAAAGCCAATTTATTTAAGTATACTACTAGTTTCAGAATTGGACTAAGAACGAAAAAGTCCAACACCCGATAGTCAACATAAATGATTTATCCACTCATCCTCATGTTTGAATATGCCAAGTTATGATTTATGGAAGTAATTAGCAAAAAAGGTGATGTAGAAACACTTATAACCGAGTATTTTTCATTCTTAATACTTCATAGTCCTTACAAAGTCAATCATGATTATGAAAACCCTAAGTCCCCTCCTCATACTCATATATGCCAATTTCAATCCTGAGTGGCATACAATATGCCATGCAAAGAATGGTGCCCAGTGTATGCCTAATTTCTTCATGTTTATGCTTTGTTTGAGTCTTTTCAATGTGTTCTTCGCTAAGGCTTATGTGTATTCACTTTGGTGGATGTTCATAATCTTTAACATGACCCTATAAATGATATAATTCTCAAAGTACACTTGAGTCTATGAATTTGATGTGAAGATTATTTTTTAATTCTAACTTTACATATGTCAACTACTCACACATAAGTAGGGTCTCGATTGACTGCTTATCTTGAATCCCTTGGATGACATCTTTCAAAATCATGTCTGATTTTACTTGGAATCAGTTGGTGTGGTGGTTGGGTTTAGGATGGCCAGTTCCCTAGACTAGTTTAGAAATATGGATGGATGATTAGTGATAGGTAGGTCTTATTGAACTTTACAAGATTTACACCAATCTTTACATTGTTCCATTTAACATCCTTAAGTCTTGCTTACATGTTATTAATGTTTTAAAGACTATTGATCTCACAAAGCAAATACAACACCCCTCTTGTTTTTCTTTGCAACAATGTATGAATCTAATATTTGATTGTATGATTGGAACAACTTCCATAGAATATCTTTGTAGAACGATTCAAGTAAATTAGAGACATAAAAGAAGGTTGCATTGATGAACTCAAGTCTATATTAGTACTTGTGTTTGTATACTACTTTTGTAATATAAGAAATCTTTGTTCGTCTTGTGCCTGCTTAAGTCATCTTCGTTTTTTTCTTGCAAACGCTTAGATATTCCGTCTACCTGATATCTTACTTATCTGGGGATATTCTCTCTTTTTCTCTCTCTCTCTCTCTTTCTCTATATATATCTCTCTCCATGCTGGAAAGTGTTCTTATCATATAGTTTTCAAAATAATTTTCCTTTTGTCGTGCAAATCAATAAGTTATAAAGATGGAAATTCTTACGAAGCTTTAAAGAGAGAAACAATCTCAAATATCTAGATACTTGGAATAACTTATGCCTTTACTTCAGTTATAGTATATAAAATAATTATGCTAGTTTATACATTCTTATTTCTATCTTTCATTATATCATGAAAGTATAATGTATATGTGTATTAAGACATTTTTTAAGATAATTTATATGAAATTTGTAAGGCCCCATTCCCGGGACGCTCACAACTAGACAATCATCGCACATAAAACATATATTTACATTTATCTTAATTAAACATTGCAACGGAAATATTTAAAACGGCATTTCATTTCATTATAAAGGCTTTTGCAAAACAATACATTGTTATCAGGTTACAAAATACTTGTTGCATTACATCACAAAAACATTATAAAAATAGATGCCATCCAAAAAGTGCCAAGTAGCTGCCCCACGCCATCCTCAGCAATGCTCACCTGCGAACTGGAAAATGCATAAAAAGTCAGCGTTGCTAAGTGAGTTCTAGTTTTTTTATAATAAAACATACTCTATCTTTCGTTTAAAACCGTTCTTTACTTTCATTCAATCATAACATGTTTTAGAATGTGATCACACATCGTACGTACACATAGATAATTTTTATTATCTTCATCATCGTTCACTTCGTACATTTATTATCTTTCATTTTCATCTAGGTCCTGTCATGTGCTTAATCCCCCTCTGAGCACCAAGCAATACATCTAGGGTTAAGTGACAAGGACCCTATACATTTGGTCAATCACAAATATTGAACCCCTGTGTGCATCCTCATGGGGTATTTAACCCGCACACAGTTAAGCTGATAACCCCTCATTGGGTGTGAACCTTCGTATATTTGCTTAATCACATGGATTAAGCCCCAGTGTGCATCCTCATGGGGTAGCTAACCCGTACATTTGCTTGCAAGCCTTTCTTTCGTTCGTTCATTCATAAATGCATGCATTCTTTCATTTCGTTCCTCTTTTCATTATCTTCCACTTTACGTTACATAATACTTTCATTTCATTAGTTAACATTCAACGTAAAGCCACGGGAAAATAAACATACATAACAAGAACATTAACATACACATACAACATCATCATACAGGGCATCATACATACATAACATACATCATACATACCATCATGCATAAGCATCAATCATACATCATTCCACAACATCAAACATCAAAACATCTATTACCTCAAAAGTCAACTTACATAGCCCCCGGGAGCCTCCCAAGTCAAAGCCTAAATTACACTTTTTCTCCAAAAAGTCGGAAATATTCCAAGTGTTCATCCGCATTTGTCTTAGTTCATCCGCATTTCTTTTATTTCATCCGCATTTGTCTTAGTTCATCCACATTTCTTTTACTTCATCCGCATTTGTTATAGTTCATCGGCATTTCCTCCAATACTCATCCGCATTTCCCATACTTAGTCAATGTTCATCCGCATTCCCCATACTTAGTCAATGTTCATCCGCATTTGTCTTTCATCTGCATTGACCTTCATCCGCATTGACTTTCATCCGTATTTGCCAACACTTAAGCAATTTTCTCTAAACTTAGGCGTTTGAACTACTGTTTGGGCGCATGAGCAGCCTAGTGTGAAGTCGGCTTGGATCGGTAAACATCTGAGCATGTTCTTGACGGAAGGATAAACAACAGCACAAACCAAAAGTCAAACAATAATACGAACTATAATTGAATGGTTTCATTGATAAAACCTAACGATTACAAGCTCGTTACAACATAAGAATCAAGACTCTTGGCAAGGGGAAGATCGAGCATGATCTCCCCTCTCATCCGGCAGCCCTAGGCTCCAGGCAGACTTCCTCTC
>BJCM01068801.1:0-13013 GCA_018326385.1 Flaveria bidentis
TTTGTTGATATCTTGCTTGATTTGATTACTTTGTTTGTATTTCTTTGAATTGTATTCATACATCATCACAGATTAGTACATTTGATCCATTCATGCTGGTAAAATACCAAATTTCTCTTCTTTTATTAAGCCAAAGAAGTGTCTTTAACGAAAAACAGGTTTTGTTGAAGGATTTTTGGTTAAGTGACTAGGTAGATCGGGTGTTTGAGAATAAAAATGTTTAAGCTCAACGGGGCTAACTAAAGTTGATGTTCGGGTAAAGAAAATTAAAAGGAAATGGTTGGGGCTTGAATGGTTAAGATTTCCTAATGCCTAACTTATTTTTATGCAACAAATACCAATTAAGGTCTTGAAATTTATAGCCAAAACAAGTTTTAATTACACATATCATATGAGATCCTCAATTAAATCCAGAATGAAAGTAGAATTGCAATTTGTAAAAGCTATTTAAGGCTAAAAAATAAACTCACCCATGGATGGAATTGGATAAAAGTGTTTCCTTTTACATGATTAAATATTTTTACTAGATTATTACTTTTAAGGATATCACAAAAAAACATTTTCAATTTTATTTGGATGTCGTTAATTTACTTATTTATTTCCCGAAAACGTATATTTATAATTTGGTTTATCAAAAATTGTTTTTAATTTTTTGTTTCTTGTCAAAAAATTAATTGTTAAGTGATCTTTTTATAAGATTTTTAAATTTGGACCTTTTTAGCAAAGTTAAATGCATTACCCTCATCCCCACACTTAAAATTCATATCGACCTCAATGTGATTAATATATTAAGACCGAGAAAGGGTAATGAAATAACTCCCCTAAAAATAATGAGATTGTCACTTGTATTTTGTTGCCCTCAAGTTAAGAGAATCCTCGGGATCACCTGAAATGTCACCAATTTAATAAAAGCATTAAAATCCTAAATACACAAACTAATAAAAAAAATTAAAATTAAAATGACATAAATTGAAAGATAGATTGGCACAAAACAACTGTGCTCGGCCCCTAAAAGTGATCTGGTTTTCAAGGGCTTTGTTTCGGGATATCCCCCCACTCATGTGTAGGGCCCCGTTCCCGGGACGCTAACAGCAGGTTAATCATCGCACATAAAACATATAATTTCATTAACTTAAATAAAATACCGCAACAGAAACATTAAAAATAACATTTCCGTTTTATGGTATATGCTTTTACAAAATAATACATCGTTATCAAATTACAAAATACATGATGCATTACATCACAAAAACAATATAAAAATAGATGCCATCCAAAACGAGCCAAGTGGCCGCCGCGTGCCATCCTCAGCAACCTTTACCTGCTAACTGGAAACGCATAAAAGTCAGCGTTGCTGAGTGAATTCTAGTTTTAAAATAAACATGCTTTACTTTCATTACAACCGTTCTTTACTCTTTATCAAATCATACTATTGTTTCATACATGATCACACATCGTACGTACATATAGATAATATCATTATTATCTTCCTTTACTGTTCATCACTTTTTTTCTTTATCTCTTTCCGGATCAATGTCATCAGCTATACCCCAAACATATGCATAAAGCGGGTACTGGGCCAAAGATCATAAATGACTTCCATAACGCACAAAGCCTGGCACCAGCATCGGGGCAAGCGACAAAGATCCCAACTGTATCCTACACAAAGCCTGGCACCAGCACCAAGGTGAGTAACCACTATAATCCATGTACTATATCACTGGTCAGTCACAAAGACTAGACCCCTGCGTGTATCCTTATGGGTTAGCTAAAACACACAGTTGAGCTTACAACATTTTAAAGTCGTGCACCTCCATACATTTTTCTTGCAAGCCTTTCTTTACTTTCTTTTTCATTAATGCATGCATTCTATCATTATGTTCCTCTTTTCATTATCTTTCACTTTACGTTACACAATACTTTATCATTTCTTTCACAACTATAACACGTAAAGCCACGGGAAAGATAAACATACATAACATGGAACATAACATAATCATACAAAACATTGCAATACAAGGCACCATCACACATGATATAACAATCATGCTACATATCATCATGCATAAGCATCATACAAACATCATCAAATCGTATCATACATCGCCCATCACATCAACTATGACTTCAAAAAGTCAACTTACATAGCCCCCGTGAACCTCCCAAGTCGAAGCCTACATTTCACTTTTTCCCCGAAAATCAGAAAAATATTCTAAGTCTTTAGGCGTATGAGCACTATGCAAGCGCTTGGCCTTTCATGCGCATGGGGAACACTTGGGCGTATGAGCAACACTTAGTCTATGTTGGGCAATTCTAGGCGCATGAGCAGTATGCAGACGCATGAGTGCATGGGCGCATGAGCTATCTGGGCGTATGGACACTTAGTCAATTTCAGCCTATTTCTAGGCGCATGAGTACTATTTGGGCGCATAAGGTTTTGGGCGCATGGGACACTTAGGCAGTTATTTTCAGGCAGTTATTTTCAATTGGGCGCATGGGCTACTGTTTAGGCGCATGAGCAGCCTATTTCATACTTATCATCATAAATTAGTTCCTAGCCATCTCCTATCATGTTCTAAGCTTAAATCTTACATTATAAGCCTTAGAAACAAAACAATAACATCAGCAAACACATACATAGCCCAAAATCAAACCCCACCCACAACATACACACATACACATATACGGGTATAAAACCCAACTTTATAAAAACGTTCATACATGTATTTCCAGCCCTAAAGTCATGTAAAATAAGTAAAACGGGGGTTCTAATACTCACGTTAGAAGCTCTTGGTTATGAATTCTTCAAAACCCATTTGCAAGTTAAGTTCAACCGCCTAGAAACCCACCAAAAACATACCCGGACACACACACAACATACATAAGCATAAAACCGAGGCTAAGAACAGTTAAGAACATCATAAACACACGAATTCTTACCTTTAATTCGATATTTTTTTCCTGTTCTTCAAAAAAAACTGAAAGCTTTTGCTCCTCTTTGCTTTTTCTCTCTAAAATCCAAATGATATGTTGTGAAGAGAGGGTGATGGGCGGCCATCACCTTTTACACCCACTTTTTAAAAGAGTTTGTCCTTTTCTACACAATTGGTCCCTCTACTTGGACTTTATTTCCTTTCTTTCTTTTCCTTCACTTTATTCTTCTTTTCTTTGACTTTTAAGATAACCGAGTGTAACAAGTCCACCCCCCTTATATAGGTTTCATCCCCGAAACCTGTTATTCCTCAAACAATCATGGGTAATGTTGTCTTATTTCCTCCTCTATCTCCCACGTAGACTCGGATCCCTTCTTGTGCTTCCATTGTACACGCACAAGAGGAACTACTTTATTCCTTAATCTCCTCTCTTTACGATCAATGATCGCCACTATTTGCTCCACATAATTGAGTCGTTCATTTACCTCGATATCTTCCAGTGGAAAAATCATATCCTCGTCTACCAAACACTTTCTCAAATTAGATACATGGAATGTCGGGTGAATCCCACTTAACTCATCTGGTAGTTCCAATCTATAGGCCACCTCTCCTACTCGAGAAATGATTTGGAAAGGCCCTATGTATCTCGGGCTCAACTTGCCCTGCTTTCTGAACCGAATGATACCTTTCCTAGGTGAGACCTTCAACATGACTCTCTCACCCACCTAGAACTCAATCGGTCTTCATCTCTTATTAGCATACTACTTTTGCCTATCTTTAGCTGCTTTCATGAAGGCTTTGATCCTTTACAGCTTCTCATTTGTAGCCTCGACCACTTCGACGCTCTCTAACTCTTTATGGCCAATATCGCCCCAACACACGGGAGTTCTGCATCTTCTACCGTATAGCATCTCATAAGGAGGCATACCATTGTTGGCATGATAGCTATTGTTATATGTGAACTCAGCTAACGGTAAGTGGTCATCCCAACTTCATACAAAATCAATGACGCATGCCCAAAACATATCTTCCAGCGTCTGAATCGTCCTTTCCGACTGACCATCCGTCTAAGGATGATAAGTCGTGCTAATATGTAACCTTGCCCCTATCGCATCATGGAATTTCTTCCAAAATTTAGATGTAAACTGAGTGTCACGATCGGACACAACAGACACCAGCACACCATGACGAGTTATGATCTCATTAATGAAAAGATCTGCCAACCTCTTGGATGAATATGTCTCACGAATCAGTAGGAAGTGAGCACTCTTCATCAAACGATCAACTATCACCCATATAGCATCATATCCTCGCGCGGTACGAGGTAGCTTCGTAATAAAGCTCTGGTGATATGCTCCCACTTCCACTTCGGTATATCCAAAGGTTGGGTCTTCCCGTACGGCTTTTGATGCTTGGCCTTCACTTGTAAACAAGTAAGGCATTTACTCACGTACTCCACTACATCACGCTTCATAACCGGCCACCAATAATCTTTCTTCATGTCTTGACACATTTTCGTAGCATCAGGATGAATGGAGTACCGAGTCTTATGAGCCTCATCCATTATCTTCCCACGTAAATCCCCAAAATGAGGAATCCACATTCGTCTGAATCGGGTCCTAACACCGAGTGTGTTTTTACCCAGCTCTATGACAAGACCTCTCATCCTTTCGAAGTTAAGATGATCTTCTTTCAATGCCTTATCTTGAAACTCCTTAACCTGGTTCATCACATCAGAGGTCATAATCAATTGGTAAGCCTTCACTTGAATCGGCTCGGGTCTCTCCTTTCGACTAAGGGCATCCGCCACCACGTTGGCTTAGCCTAGATGGTAATGGATCTCGCAATCATAATCCTTTATGAGCTCCAACCATCTCCTTTGCCTCATGTTTAAGTCCTTCTGCTCGAAGAAGTACTTCAAGCTCTTGTGGTCAGTGAATATGGTGCACTTCGTCTCGTATAGGTAGTGCCTCCAAATCTTTAACGCAAAGACCACAGTTGCTAGCTCCAAATCATGAGTAGGATAATTAACCTCATGAACCTTCAACTGTCGGGATGTGTAGGCTATAACTTTTCCTCGCTGCATCAAGACATATCCCAACCCCGAGTAGGAAGCATTTGAGTAAACCACCAAATCTTCGCTTCCATCGGGTAATGACAAGACAGGAGCTTGAGTGAACCTTGCCTTTAACTCGTCAAAAGCCTTCTCTTGAGCTTCACCCCATACAAACTTTGCATCTTTCTGAGTCAACTTGGTTAGTGGAGAAGCGATCTTAGAGAAGTCTTGAATAAACCTCCTATAATAACCCACCAAACCCAAGAAACTACGAATCTCAGATGGCGTCTTTGGTGACTTCCATTTCATCACCGCCTCCACCTTTGTCGGGTCTACCATAATCCCCTTAGGATTCATTACGTGAGCCAAGAACTGGACTTCGCGGGCATACAACTTCTCCCTTCTCAAAGTCTCTAACACCTCTCGAATGTGATCGACATGCCTCTCCTCACTCTTTGAATAAATCAAGATATCTTTAATGAACACAATCACAGATTTATCCAACATTGGTCGACACACTCGATTCATAAAGTCCATAAAAGCAGCTGGCGCATTGGTCAAACCAAACGACATAACGAGAAACTCGTAATGTCCATAACGCATGCGAAAAGTTGTTTTAGGAATATCCTGCTCCTTCACTTTCAACTGATGGTAGCCAGATCGAAGATCTATCCTCGAGAACCTACGAGCACCTTGGAGCTGATCAAACAGGTCATCGATCCTCGGCAAGGGGTGCCGATTCTTCACCATCATCTTATTCAAATCATGGTTTACTACCGTCTTTCTTCCTCACAAATAAGACCGGAGCACCACAAGGAGAGATACTCGGTCTAATGAACCCCTTTTCAAGCAACTCTTGCAATTGCTCCATCAACTCTTTCATCTCAGTTGGAGCTAACCGATACGGTGCCTTAGCTACAGGTTGGGCACCCGGTATCAAGTCAATCTGAAATTCGATCTCGCGGTTAGGAGGCACTCCTGGTAAGTCTCTGGGAAACACATCCGAAAAGTCACACACTATCGGCATGTCGGTCAGTTGTGGTATTGGCGTATCCATATCCTTTTAAGTAGGCCAAGCAATCACTACATTCAGGCCTGATGCACTTCCAGCCATCGCCATTGAAATCACTTTCGGAATCGTCGTGACTCGATCACCGTAAACCGTCACCGAACTCCGGTCAGGCATTGTTAGCCTAATCAACTTCTTGTGTCACACAATGTTCGCCTCGTGGTCCGCCAACCAATCCATCCCTAGGACTACGTCAATCCTGCCTAAGGTCATCACGTATGGTCTAACAGGAAACTTGTGACCTTCCAACTCTACATCACAACCCTCTATCATCTCAGAGGTCCTGATAGACTTACCTATGACAGTTTCTACATCGAAGGGAATATCTATATTCTTACTACTAACAGGCAATGTGGCACAAAAAGCAATAGAAATAAAACTCTTACTAGCACCAGAATCAAATAAAACAGAGGCTAAAGTTTGGTTTACTAGAAACGTACCTGACACAACATCGGGGTCCGCCCTAGCCTCCTCCTGCATCATCTTAAACGCTCTGGCACTTGCCCTCTCCCCTTCTCCTCCAGCCTTCTTCACTCCCAAACCTACAGCCCTTGGCTTCTTCCAGTCCCTACTCATGTGGCCCTCCTCGCCACAAGTATAACACCTCCTTACTCCGCAGTTCTTCGCCACATGTTCGGTTTCCCACAACGGAAACAGACATTGGATCCCACTCTACATTCCCCAGTGTGCTCTCGTCCACACTTAACACACCTCCTCGACCCCGCACCGGATGTGACCACACATTGTTCATCCACCCGTGCACCTTTGTTTATTGGAGCAGCCTCGCCACATCCAAACCTCTTCCCATTCCAATTCCGGTCACCACCACTCTTCTTGCTAGCTTCTGACACCACCACAGTTATTTCATCATACAATCTCCCCGCCAAGTCAACTGCCGATCTAAACGTGCTTGGCTAGGCAGCGATCATGTGCCTTCGGATATCTGCTGGCAACCCTTGAATGTATCTCTTGAACTTTCATGACAAGGGTGTCACTTGATCCGGCACCATTCATGCCATCTTATTAAACTTGGTGGTGTATTGCCGATGGGTCATAGTCCCCGCCTCCAACTGCAGGAACTCCCTCTCAACTTTCTGCATTTCTCAGTGAGGACGGAACTCCTCAATCACCAACCTCTTCAGCTCTGGCCACCTCATTCTTCCGATAGCCTGACTACCCTTAGTTTGGACAATATTGTCCCACCAGTATAAAGCTGAGTCCACAAATGAGTAGGTAGCGAACTTCACCTTCTGGTTTTCCCGACACTCGCTAATGTCAAGTACCGCTTCCATCTCTCTCACCCATCGGTGAGCAGTAGCAGCAGTACCGTTACCGTCAAAAGTGGGGGACTTGCACCTTTGAAATAGCTCATAGTTACAGCCTCGTGTCGTCTCATACACAGGCTCTTCCTCCTCCTCATCATCATCGGAGAGGACCATCTCAGTCTCCGGTCGCTCCCGTCCTCCCGAGGACCTATTCCTCTCCCTTTTTTCTCCTTTTCTTACAGCCTTAATCACTTCAGTCACCACAGACGGTAGGATCGTCTGCATGACTTGATGCACTTCTTCCACAACAGCCTCCTTCACTGAGGCTCTCAAGTTAGCACTCTCGTCTCCACCCTCTGGATGAGGGGTCTCGAGTTCCTCATGAACCACCTTTTCGCCCCTAGGACTTCCTCTTGTAGCCCGTGGTTCAGCACCACGTCCTCTAAACACAATATAAGATTCAAACACCAACATAATCATTCAAGGGAATAACTCAGTTCATGTCAAATAGTAAATCCCTAATTACAGTGGCCAGTTGTGATTAGCCACTTACTTTACTCTTCATACCCCAAGCATTTCCAATCCTGACTACATGAGTATCTAAATCTACCAACAACACATAAACCACATAACATGCGCACATAATGTCGATTAACATTAAGAAAATACCTGATGGCACGCAGCTACTCGGATTGGCATCCCTTCCCTTTCCATCCCATTTTCAGTTTAAGTTTAGGTTTCTTTTGAAAATTTACCCATTTCACTTAAACTTTGGCCCTGGTACCAACTTGTAAGGCCCTGTTCCTAGGATGCTCACAGTTGGTAAATCATCACACATGAAACATATAATTTCATTAACTTAAATAAAATAACGTAGCGGAAACATTAAAAATAACTTTTCCATTACATTATATATGCTTTTGCAAAATATTACATTGTTATCAAATTACCAAATACATGTTGCATTACATCACAAAAACATTATAAAAATGGATGCCATCCAAAACGAGTCAAGTGGCCGCCCCGTGCCATCCTCAGCAACCTTTACCTGCCAACTGCAAACACATAAAAGTCAATGTTGTTGAGTGAGTTCTAGTTTTAAAATAATGCATGCTTTACTTTCATTTAAAATTGTTCTTTACTCTTTATCAAATCATACTATACTTTCGTACATGATCACACATCGTACGTACACATAGATAATATCATTATTATCTTCCTTTACTGTTCATCACTTTCTATTTTTATCTCTTTCCGGATTAGTGTCATCAGCTAAACCCTAAACGTATGCACAAAGCGGGTACGGGGCCAAAGGTCAAAAATGACTTCCATAATTCACAAAGCCTGGCACAAGCACTGGGGCAAGCGACAAAGATCCCAACTGTATACTACACCACAAACGTATGCACAAAGTGGGTAGTGGGTCGAAGATCATAAATGACTTCCATAACGCACAAAGCTTGGCACCAGCACCGAGGTGAGTAACCACTATAATCCATGTACTATATCACTGGTCAGTCACAAAGACTGGACTTCTGTGTGTATCCTTATGGGTTAGCTAAAACACATACAGTTGAGCTTACAACATTTTAGAGTTGTGCACCTCTGTACATTTTTTTTGCAAGCCTTTCTTTACTTTCTCTTTCATTAATGCATGCATTCTATCATTGTGTTCCTTTTTTCATTATCTTTCACTTTATGTTACATAATACGTTATCAATTCTTTCACAACTATAACACGTAAAGCCACGGGAAAGATAAACATACATAACATGGAACATAACATAATCATACAAAACATTTCCATACAAGGCACCATCACATATGATATAACAATCATGCTACATATCATCATGCATAGGCATCATACAAACATCATCAAATCGTATCATACATCACCCATCACATCAACTATGACTTCAAAAAGTCAACTTACATAGCCCCCGGGAACCTCCCAAGTCGAAGCCTACATTTCACTTTTTCCCCGAAAATCAGAAAAATATTCTAAGTATTTAGGCGCATGAGTACAATGCAGGCGCTTGGCCTTTCTGGCACATGGGGAACACTTAGGCGTATGAGCAACACTTAGTCTATCCTGTTCAATTCTAGGCGCATGAGCACTATGCAGACTCATGAGTGCCTAGGCACATAAGCTGTCTGGGCGTATGAACACTTAGTCAATTTCAGCCTATTTCTAGGCGCATGAGTACTATTTGGGCGCATGAGATTTTAGGCGCATGGACACTTAGGCGGTTATTTTTAGTTGGGCGCATGGGCTACTGTTTAGGCGCATGAGCATCCTACTTCACACTTATCATCATAAATCAGTCCCCAACCATATCGTATCATGTTCTAAGCTTAAACCTTACACTCTAAGCCTTAGAAACACAAAAATAACATCAACAAACACATGCATAGCCCAAAATAAAACCCCACCCACAACATACACACCTACGGGTATAAAACCCAACTTTATAAAAACGTTCATATATGCATTTCTAGCCCTAATGTCATGTAAAATTAGTAAAAAGAGGGTTCTAGAACTCACCTTAGCAGCTCTTGGTTATGACTTCTTCAAAACTTGTTTGCAAGTTAAGTTCAACCGCCTAGAAACACACCAAAAACATACCCGAACACACACACAACATACATAAGCATAAAACCAAGGCTAAGACTAGTTAAGAACATCAAAAACACACGAATTCTTAACTTGAATTTGATCTTTTTCTTCCTTTTCTTCAAAAAAACCCGAAAGCTTTATGCTCCTCTTCTCTTTCTCTCTCTATAATCCGAATGATATGTTGTAAAGAGTGGGTGATGGGCGGCCATCACCTTTTAGACCCACTTTTTAAAAGAGTTTGTCCTTTTCTACACAATTGGTCCATCTACTTGGACTTTATTTCCTTTCTTTCTTTTCCTTCACTTTATTTTTCTTTTCTTTGACTTTTAAGATAACCGAGTGTTACATATGGTACATTTGGTTCCTAATGTAAGTGACATCATTGCTCAGGTCATCGGCATGTCAAGGTCCATGATGATTTCCTCGGGATCCGTCGGGTCCCAGATTTGTCCCTTATTATCCATAAATCTTCGTTGCCTATTGGGTAGGTTTGTCACCATGTACATACTCATGCAAATGCTCAGGTCTAACAGTCCTAGTATCACTCTTTTAGTTCCCTCGCTGCTACGCCCATAACTCTCGTATAGGTTAAGAATCCAGCTTCCTCCAAACATGGGTGTTGGAGCACAAACGATTATATTCCTAGAAAACATATTACAAAACAAATACCCAATATTACATGGCAACTGGTTAACCATATAATACAAAATGAACAAGTCCCTCAAATTAACAACTCCCTCACTTTGACCACGAGCTGTTATGGAATGGCTAAGTAACTGATGTACGTATCATGGCAACGGGTCTCGTATCTGGCTGCTCTTGGTTTTGCTCGAGTTGAAACCCCCTGTTGGAGTTTTTCCCAAAATGCTCTCCGCATGGCACCACTTTCCACGTCTAGAAATGTATGGTATGCTGCCATTCCTGATATTGCTTTCTACTCCATTTCCTGTTCCATATAGATACCGTGATATACACTGAACAAGGCAATGGATGTCTTACGCCAATGACCACCAAGTCTAAATGAAACTGCATTCTCATCCCAAGGGTCAGAGTCTTTCATGCTAAATTTGAAAGATGCTAAAAATTCAAGAGTTAGTTCATAAACAGAAGATATGTTTTGTGAAAACAAACGCTTCCACTGAATACTCAATAGATTATTATATCTTTTTAGCTGTCTGACAACCGCCAGTGTTTCTTCATCTGCTTGCAGATGGGATCTTTCAACCCTTTGTAATAGTCTTTGAAGTCTATCACGACACCATCTCTCACAGCCCCATTCAAATTGCAAATAAGGATGATCCATGGTCCTGAAATTTGAGAAATAAGTTAAATTATACAAAACAAATTTCTAGAACAATTTCATGATATTGGTGATAATCATGGGTTTCACAAGACATAGCACTCACATCATTCAACTCACATTTTAAAAATAGTTAAAATTTGACATCCAATAAAAAGGTTGTTAAACATGGGGGTGCGTCTTGTGAAACGTGGGGGTGCGTTTGACATTTTGAGATATGAAATTTTGACTCGAGCACTCATGGTTTTGTTTGTAAACCTTTGATTAAGCATGGGTTGAGCATTTTCTTGCTTGAAAAGCCAAATATTATAAGTTTAGCATTTTAAATACATTTTAATAATTCAAGATACTCATAATATATATATAATGTTTAATGCTACTTATGCATTCTTGTAAATTGAACATGATTAACAATGATTTCACCACTAATTATGAAGATAGTCTTTTGAAAAATAAAATAAACATACTAATAACTAACTAAACATACTAATTAACACTAATCATCTTCAAGAAGAAACATGAATAAGAGGGTTTAAAGCATTTATCATTCTATAATACGTTTAAGTACAAGTCTTTACATATAATTGTTAGGGTTTCAGTTATTTAGAGACCTAATGACCTAACTACATGAAAATAACTATTATAATCATAGGAATTAGCATAATAACCTCTTGATCAATATCCTTGAAAGACTTCTTCAAAGTTGAAAGAAGAATGAAAAGAATGGTGAAAATGGAAGAGGATACGAAGATTGCATGTAATGGGTTCGGGTTTTAACACCCAAAATTGAAGTGGAACCAGAAAAAAGGCTGAAAAACATCAGATTGTGTCATCACTTTATTGAGCACGTGGGTGTGCTTCATGAGGCACAGGGGCATGCTCACCTTATGCTGCCTGGTTTCAGTTTTTCGTTGTTCTGTTTTTTAGTTTCGCGCGTTACACAATTTATCTGGCTAAGTTTGATTACTTCCAAATCATCATACAATATATGAAAATAGTCCTAAATTTAAATAACACAAGAAGAATTGAAAATTACATTTCCTAAGGTCCTACGATTACATGATACATTGAAAGCCGAGAATCTGAAACTGCAAAACCAGACTCCTTAACGCGTATCAGTGCACCTAGCACATCACGAAATGCTTCTAAAAGAAGCCTCCACACATTTCTTGTGGAAGAGTCGGGATGGGATAGTGAGAAGTGCGGTTGCTTAGTTCTGCAAGCTAATGATTAATGGAAACGAGTTCCTCGCCCATTTCCTAAACTTTTTGCATAAGTTCAGCTAGGCGTTGAGATACGACGACGTTCATTTCAGTCATTTGCTTGATTAACTCAAGCAGCTTGATGAAGTATTCTTGAGTCGTTGGCTCTCGCGTTTCAAATGCAGTTTCTTCGCAAGATTTCAGGTTGAACTTCCGTGACTTGATTCTTTCATTTTTTCAGACATTTTTAAGTACAAATGGATAAGATTAAAGAATGGAACAAGTGTGGTATTTATATGCAGGTCGTGAAAGTTGAACACGGGGGCATGCTAGGCCAGGCACGACCCCGTGCTTGTTGGAAAAACGTTTTAAATTCGACCTGGAATGTTCCAAAGTCGTCAGCGGAGGAAAAGGACAATTTATTTCAAGGGAACGTGGGCATGCTTCATGGCGGATGTAACACCCGGATATTTAAAAAAAAAGACAATAAGGGAATAATAAAGGTAGGAAATGCAAATTTAACCCAAGTTGAAGGGCTAAAGTGTCAAAAAGGACAAAAAGTACAAAA
>BJCM01068802.1:0-10578 GCA_018326385.1 Flaveria bidentis
TATTTCATTGATTATTTTTTGCAGGTATTTAGAAGTGCAAGAGAATGTTTATGCGGGTTAATTCATATGCTAATGAACGTTGAATTGTTAAACTATTTTTGTGTATCGTTGGTTGAATTAGATTGAGGCTTGTAATCTAAGATGTTGAACTGATTTTTAGTATGTTTTTTGAACTATGCGTTGATATTTGGACTTTTGAAGTTTGAGAGATGTGTATTAAATTTTCTTTTAAAACCGAGCCAAACAAAACCGAGCTGAGCCAGCTCGGTTTAAAACCAAGCCGAGTTCCAGCTCTACTTTTTAGCTCGGTTGTAAATCCGAGCTGAGTTGAGCTGGCTCGGTTTATAATTCGAGTCGAGTCCAAGCTAATCCTGGCTCAGCTCGGCTCGGCTCATGAACAACCCTAGACATATGTGTATTTTATAGTAACATATGGGAGGAATGTCTAACCTACTTTTTTACAAATCTACTTCCAAATGAGTTTTACTCTAGTATTTCTTCAGAGATGTTATTCCTAATTAATGAGTATAAATATTATAAGATGAAGTACGAAAGATAATTATTTAAGATTAAGCGTGAATTATGAAAAATCAGATATTTTTTTATATATTTATCTATAAAGTTATCAAATTAATAGAGATCGATAGTTTAGAGTAGTTATCTATCTCTATTTTATTGTGATTTAAATTTTCATATACAGCATTGATTTTCTCTTAAATTACTCAAGTATACCTTAATCCTTTCTGAAGAAATAAACAAGCCAATATAATTGCTATTATTTTTATGTGTTTTTTAATCTCTATATGTTACACGATGACGGAATAGCAATGAAAGTTGAGAGAAATATTGACAAGAACGTCAATTTCTCAAATACAACTATAGGAATTATGGTAGCTAGTTAGATTAAAATTATAGAAAGAAGTAGATGTGATTTTCTTATAAAATAATTTATGATTAATTGGTAGAAAATGTTATAAATTATCACCTAAAATTTGTTGTGTAATGAACTACACATTTACATTGTGCATAAAAAATTTAATGCCGGTTACTCTTCCATATACAAATGTTTACCGGTTATCACTGTCACAATTCAAAGGTAACTAAATGAGTAGTAACTAATGATTATTAGCTCAAATGGTTAGAATGAGATGATTGGTACAGAAGAATACCACTTCATAACCATAAATATAACAATTATGAGTACATCTCATTCATAAACAAGCTGCTGAATAGTTTGAGAAGCGTGAGATTTATGCAAACATTTTTTGTAACATAAATGATAGAGGTTAATTCTAGCAAGGGTCCCGGCACCAATGCTAACAAAGAATACCAAAAAAAAAGAAAAAGTATTGCTACCTTAAATTCAACGCATCTTTTCCCCAATATTGTAATTCTTAACTCCCAACTTTATTTTTGCAATTAGATAATTTATAGGTGATTAGGTATGATATTAGTGCAAACAATATATTTTATGTATTATGGATACATATACCATTATATGAATTCCAGCCTGTTAGTTTTAGGATCAATAGATCTAGTCCATTTTGTATAGGCTAAGAACTTGAATTAATATCTGTAATGAATGCTTGTAATTTAGTATTATGTATGCATTAAATGTATAGGTTAACTCATATATATGTGTGTTGGTTTATGTATGTTTGCAGGTAAAAGATTATAATTGGTAAAAAATTTACCAAGAAACATCTACTTCCGTAGATATGTTTCTTACAAGTGAAATACATCCGAAGATCTTCTGCAGATGAACATCCAGATCTGAGGATGGAACAAGTTTGCTTCGGAAGAACATGATTCCCTTAGAAGAACAAGTTTGCTTCGGAAGAACAGGATTCCCTTAGAAGAACAAGACTCCTGCGGAAGAACTAACATCTATGGAAGACCATAGTCCTGCGGAGTCCAAACACTTGTATTTAATAATACAAGTGTTACAAGTCAACAAGACAGTTATGCGAATCCCAAGAGATCCGGTGATTCCTTAACATAAACAATTCCAAATCCCAAGAGATCCGGTGTTTCTTTAACTGAAACATTATTGTCTATAAATATGGATCCTAGGTTTCAAATCAAAGACGGCTTCGATGGCAAACATCCAAGAAACAACATTACAACCACCAAACATCACATCAAATCACAAAAATCAAAACCATTGCAGTCGTCACATCATCAAACACTAAAATCAATATTATTCATTCATTAATTGTTTATTCAACTGTTATCATCAACATGTTTTGTTTTAATGAAATACGTTTGAATTGAATGTGTGTCTGATCATTAATTGTGTTTTATTTATTGTGTTCATCATATTCTTTAATAAATATTGATATTGAAATTAATACAAACAATTAAACCAATTTAACGTTGATTTTGCAAACGTTGACTTGACTTTAATCAACACTGATAATTCCTGATTGCGATCCTAGGATTCACAGGTGGAATTAGAGCCAAATGCTTATTGATTTAGATTGATTGATCTATCAGTGTTAGTTGTGTTTGATTGTTTTCAGAATTCTTTAGATTTGTTAGAGTTTGTGTGATATTTGATTTGTCGTTCAACATTACTAAGTTCGATTAACTTGATTCTATATTCAAATCAATTGAATAGCAGATCTTAGTTATTGATTAACATCAATAAAGTGTTCATATCCATTGAACAAATTCATTAGTTAAAGTCTTAGATCATAACTAATCATGAGCAACTTTGGTGGATCATCTTATCAACCTCCAAAGTTGGAAACAAAAGCAGACTTTAAATCCTAGAAAATCAAGTTCAGGATTCATGTAAATTTTACAGATTCTGACTTATGGGTTTCAATAACAGAAGGGCCTTATATTCCACCCACCCTTGGGCCGGATTATAATGACAATAATCAACCCATAAGTACAAAAGATTTGTCACCTAATGATATTAAGAAGGTTAAAGTTGATATTAAAGCATACAACTTGCTTAGTATGGCTTTTCCAGAGGAAATATTAATCCAGTGTGAAAATTACAAAACAACAAATTTCTTATGAAAGATTCTTCATACACTTTATGAAGGGAGTGATGAAATCCAAAGCATTAGGAAGGACACCCTTCATTCACAATATGAAACATTTCATCATATTGAGGGGAATTAATTCCTCAACAACTCCATAGGTTTATGCAACTTGTTAGAGAAATAAATATTTTGGAGTTGAAATACACAAATAAGGAATTGAACAAGAAAATGCTCCATACTTTACTAGAAAGTTGGAAGCAAACTGTATCCATGTTTAAGAGCACGATAGACCTCAAAGCAGTTGGACTAGATACTCTAGTGGCTAAAGTTGAAGCTCTTGAAATGGATGAGAAATCAAGAAACAAGAGTGTGAGAACTCATGAATTCACCATATCACTTTAAAGAAACAAGAAGTGCTGGGAGTGCCTTTATGTCCAACAATGATGGTAATAACTCTTGTACTTTGAGTGTAGATGAAGAGGAAGTAAGTTTCAATATTTCAAAACCCCCTAAGAAATCTTCTCAAAGTAAGTCAACAAAAGAGAAAGAAATAACTGATGATCAAAGAGATACATCATCAAAAAAGCCATCAATCAACAATCAATCAAAGTCCATCATTGTCATTCTGGACTCTGAAGAACAAAAAGCAGCTTTTGCAGCTTTTAGTTCAAGCTTTCAAGCTTACCTAGGAAGCTCATTAACCTCTGCTAACATGTGCCAACAAGACTTGGAAGAACTACCTTCAGATGTAGTGGAGGAGATGGATCTACAATGGCAAATGGCAATGATTGCCTATAGAGCCAAACAATATCTAAGAAGAAACAAGAATTTGGCTGCTGCAAGTAAATCATCACGGATTGGTGTTGATACGTCAAAGGTAAGATGCTTCAAGTGCTATCTCTATGGACACTTCTCTAGAAAATACAATCAACAAAATCCTGACTTAACACAACATCAGTCCAAACAACCTTCATTATCTCAAAGATCATTCAGGCAACCACAACTTGCCAACTCATCCCCACTAGCCACTAATACATCAGCAGGAACAAGCAACTCAAAAGAATCTGGGCTGATCATTCTTCAAGATGGAACCTGTGACTGGGGTATGTATGAGAAGGAAGTCTTGGAAGAAAATCAAGCTCTAATGGCTCACATGGAAAACAAAGTTCCACCCATGGCAAGTGAGGTAAGAGACAGGTTATGTTCATCAATATGTGTCGAGGAAGTAGAGAGATATAGAGTCCATGCTCAACAATTGGCTGATAAAGTTAAAGAAATAATGATTTTAAATGAATCTCATATAAGAGAACATAAATTATATCAAATAAAAAATAACTCTTTACAAAAGGATTCAGATAAAATTGTTTTTGAAAATTATAATTTAAAAGCACAAGTTGAGCATCTGACCACTTCCTAAACTAAATCCATGGCTGATCATGCATCAACTGAAGTGAAACTTTAGAAGTTTCAACTTTCATCTTATCAGTATGAGAAATTATTAAATTCTCATATTGAATCAAAGAATAGGTCTGGGTTGGGATATAATGTTGTGGCACCTCCTATTAACAATAATTATGTTCCCTTGCCTGAATCAATAACAAATAACTTGTCAAATCATTTTGTGATAAGCACCGATACAAGAACAAGTTCTAATCAACAAAACATGATAATAAATTTAAGGTGAATAAAACTGAGTATTCTGAATCAGACAAGATTAATCAAATGAATTCAAAATTTGAATTTGATGAGTGTGATGACTTGGATGATTCTGATGAACATGATGATGATCTTCTATACAAGGGTAAGAATATTGTTTTTGAAACAAATATTCCAAAAGTGCTTAAAGAAATAAAGCTGCCATACCCTACTAAACAAAGAAACATGCTGAAGACCATCTGCAAGAGAATAACTCAATTAAATGAAGGTCTTCAAGAACTAAATCAGCAACAAAAATCTTCCAATGAAGTGAATTAGAAGTGTGCCTATGCTGAGGAAAGACACAAATCATCCGTGGAAAAGGAAAAGAGAAGGCTTTCGGCTGTTCATCTGACATCTGACTGCTACTTCAACAAACACCGACTGCTACTTCAACAAACACTGTGCTATCCGCAACAAAATTAACCATTCAACTTAGGAATGTTATTTCAACAAAAAGAACAAGACAAAAGACACAAAGAAGAAATAATCAGATAAATCTGAATCAGACACTCAATCTACTGATTGTGAAAAAGATTCAAAACTGAAGAAGTCTGACAAAAAACAAAAGCCAAAATCAAAGTAAAAGACATCCACTTATGTTCATCCTTTAAAGAAAAGAACAACTTTCCAGCAATAAAAAACACCTCATAAAAGGGTGGATTTAAATGAAAAGGAAACAAAGGCTGATGATGCATTCTTTGATAATTTTGAAAGGTAATTCATATACCTCACTAAAAAACAGAAGATAATGAAACATTTAATTATCAAGATTTATTATCAAAACCAAAGCCTTAAATAAACAAAAATAAGTTGAATAAAGAAGAATTTGAGAAACAAGAACCTAGTTCATCAACATCTCCTTCAACATAATCATCCTCATTTGAAATAACTCAGAATGAATCAAGCAAACCTAAAACTAAAACTTCAAGACTTATTCATGAAGGAGTAACTATTTTAGACACTACTGGCAAACCTAAGATCATTAAGGCTTGGGTTGTCAATTCTAACTGATTTATTACTGAATGCAAGAATAATATTGGAGAGCTGACAACAAGTGGTATGTTGACAGTGGTTATTCCAGGCATATGATAGGAAACTGTTCACTTCTCCATGACTTCAAACATAACAATGCTTCTTATGTGGCATTTGGTGGGGATAAGAAGGGAGGTAACACTGTTGGTGAAGGAATGGTAACAAATGGTGTGCTCAAGTTTGAGAAAGTAAACTATTATGAAAATTTACAGTATAATTTAATGAATGTGTCTCAAATTTGTGATCAAAATTACACCATAATGTTTGATAACTCTAACTGTTACATTCTTAAGCAAGGTTTTTCTGTTCCAGAAGATTGGGTGTTTCTTAATGCATCAAGAAAAAGAAACACTTATGTTTAGGACATGAACAACACATCACTCACAAGACATGAAACATGCCTCCTATCTAAGTCATCAGAAGATGAATCTCAATTGTGGCATAGAAGGCTTGTCCATTTTAACATGAAGAACATGAACAAATTGGTGAAAAATGACTTAGTCATTGGACTGCCAAAGAAATAGTTTCATTGATCAACTCATTGCTCTTCTTGTTACAAAGAAAAACAACATAGAGTGTCTCATAAATCCAAAACTATCAATACTAATACTACACCACTCAAATTGCTTCATATGGATCTGTTTGGCCCTACCAATGTGATGAGCATTGGAAAGAGACAATATTGTTTGGTGATAGTTGATGATTTCACAAGATTTACATGGGTCTTTTTCTTAAAACAAAAGAGTGAAACATCAGAAATATTAATGGACTTTTTAATCAAGATTGAGAATCAACTTGATGCAAAAGTTAAAATTTTTAGGAGTGACAATGATATCGAATTTGTCAATTTTGACTTGGATTCCTTTTGCAGGACCAAAGGTATTTCAAGGCAATTCAGTGCAACAAGAACTCCATAACTGAATGGAGTTGCTGAAAGAAGAAATAGAACTCTTATTGAAGCAGCCAGAACAATGCTAGCTGACTCACAACTGCCTATCACCTTTTGGGTTGAGGCAGTGAATACTGCATGCAATGTTCAAAATAGAATATTAATTGTCAAAGAACATAACAAAACTCCTTATGAGCTATTATTTAAAAGAAAACCTTACATAGGATATCTTAGAGTTTTTGGGTGTCATGTTTTAGTTTTAAACATAAAAGAATCATTGGGAAAATTTTCAGAAAAAGCATATGATGGTTTCTTTGTTGGTTATTCTTCAACATCTAAATCTTATAGGATCTATATTCCACAACATAACATTATGGAAGAAACTGCTAATGTATCTTTTGATGAATCTGTATTTACTACGAAAGAGCAAAATGATTCCGGAGAAGCCCCTACAGCTCCTACGAAAGACACTCATGATGCTACTGATATTCAACCTACGGAAGATCATTCAACACCAAATGTTGAACAGTTTGACTACTTCCTAAACTCTCAATCTGGTTTGGATCAGTTTGCAACAATGGATATGACTAACTTGGAATCATCTAATCCTATTGAAACAACTCCATCAACATGAATCCATTAGACTCATCCAGTCAACAACATCATTGGAGATCCTGCAAAAAGAACTACAAGAAGCCAAAATGGTACTACCAACATTTGTCTTTTCACTTGTTTTCTTTCACAAATGGTTCCTCCAAACATCACTGCTGCTCTAAAGGACAATAGCTGGATTGAAGCTATGCAAGAAGAGCTTCAACAATTTAGAATGCAAAAACTGTGGTCTCTAGTTGATTTACCTGAAGGCCAACATCCTATTGGAGTTAGATGGCTCTTCAAAAATAATCTGGATGATAGAGGGATTATTATAAGAAATAAAGCAAGGTTGATTGCTCAAGAATACACACAAGAAGAAGGAATAGACTATGATAAAGTTTTTGCACCAGTTGCAAGAATTGAAGCCATAAGAGTGTTCCTAGCTTATGCATCATATAAAAAGTTCACTGTATCAAATGGATGTCAAGTGTGCCTTCCTATATGGGAAAATTGATGAGAAAGTTTATGTGTTACAACTCCCTGGTTTGGAAGATCCTCATCACCCTCACAGGGTAAACAAAGTTGATAAAGCCTTGTATGGTCTTTACCAAGAACCAAGAAAGTGGTATGAAACACTATCATCTTTCCTGCTCAAGCATGGATACAAAAGAGGAACCATTGATCAGACTCTCTTCCTCAAACAAGAACATCAAGATCTCTTGGTTGTCCAAATATATGTTGATGACATTATATTTGGATCAACTAATAAGAGATTGTGTATAAGTTTTGAAGAATTGATGAAATCAGAATTTCCGATGAGCTTAATGGGAGAATTAACATTCTTTCTTGGTCTTCAAGTTCATCAAAAGACAGATGGAATATTCATCAATCAAGAAAAATACATACATAAAATATTGAAGAAGTACAATATTGCTGATGCATCTTCATGCAAAACACCAGTCTCAATAATTGAAAAGATTGTACATGATCCTTCAGGAAAATCTATTGATCAAAGATTATATAGATCAATGATAGGATCCCTTATGTATTTAATTGCCACTAGACCTGACATTATGTTTACTGTGTGTGTTTGTGCTAGGTACTAATATGATCCAAAAGAATCATCTGAATGCAGTGAAAAGGATCTTCAAATATCGTAAAGGAAAACCAGGACTTGGTCTTTGGTATCCAAAAGATGGTGACTTCACACTCTACTCATATTCAGACAGTGACTATGATGGATGTAACAGCAACAGAAAATCCACGACTGGTGGATGTCAATTCATCGGACCAAGACTAGTATCATGGGAGTGCAAGAAGCAAACCAATGTATCTGTATCCACAGCTGAGGTTGAGTACATAGCTGCTTCAGCTGGTTGCTCTCAAGTCCTTTGGTTGCAAAACCAATTGCTTAACTATGGTTACAATTTCCTTCAAACTTCAATTTACATAGACAATTCTCCTGCTATGTTTATAACTGCTAATCCTGTGCAATATAGTAAACAAAACATATTGAGATAAGATATCATTTTTTGAAAGATTGCTCAGAAAAGGGTTTGATTAAGTTAATCAAAGTGGATACAAGAAATCAGCTTGCTGATTTATTCACTAAAGCCTTTGATTCAGTCAGATTTAATTTTCTAATTGAGTCTCTGGGCATGATTAACTTAGATTAATCAACAATTTGAACAATCAAAGCAGAGCATGTGTCTGTAACTAGTTATAAATAGATTACCTTCGGAAGAAATTCTTGTCATAGTACAATTATTCTTCTAAAAGCAATTTACCTTCAGAAGAAACTTCTGAAGTATCTATCGAAGCATGTAATGATGCTTCAGCATGACATATGCATGGGAAATGATAGTACACTATATCTTTGCTTATTCTTGAATTCTTACATATCATTAAAAAAATCTGAGCTAGTTTCTTGATATGTGAGTAGGTTCATCTTGAGTGGAAACTACACTTAGTGCATGCCAAACATAAAGCAAAGTGATTGTTTGTGAGAAACTTCATTTTGAGGATACAGAAAGTGTGTCTTATTCTTATGTGATCAAATCACTCATCTAAGCATACTATGTACCAACACTTTATAATATCTATCTTTGCAAATCATACTCCCTCTGTTTTGTGTAAACAAAGAGCTGTGTGTATGATCACATGCTGTATTCGGTAACCAAATGGTGAAAAGATCATGATCCTCATCATCCCTCTATTTTGTGTAAAGATTGACCTGGGTTAAAGGCACCTCTGTTTTACGTGAGTAAAGACCTGGTGACCTGATGATGATCATATGTAAGCTCTCAAAAGAATCCTATGTGATCAACTGTATATTAATCTAGAGCTTTTATATCAATGCATTAATGAGATGTCCAATGTATCTCAAGATAGAACTTATAACTTAAAGTACATAGTTATTAAGTGTGAAAAAGTGATGATTTGACTCACAAAGGGAGGACAAAATCATCGTGAATTGAATGTGAAGCCCACAATTGTTATTTTCTAACCAACATGAAAACATGATAAACAACATGCATAGTTGATACATTAACTCTTGTATGGATTTAAGTGGACAATATACTTGCAATCAGAACTAAGTTCAAATATCAATTCAACAAAGTAACTCATCAGGAAGAGGCTTAGTGTTATAGTATGATCCCATTATATGTGTATATATATGCTTGTGTATTAACACACTGCCACATGTTCTTCATGATAATATTCTTAGAAATTTATGATAAATGCATTCTGTAATCATTAATCAAAAAATTAGGGGGAGTAGAATCATGAAGATAAGTTAATTCATCAACATATTTGTCTATTTCATTATCAATTTAAAGGAACTAGAACCTGAGCACCATCTTGGCTCTTGGATACATGATTTTTTTAATATATTTTTTAAACTTTCTTGTGCAAAATTGTCATAAATACAAAGTCAACAAGGTCCAAAAGAAATAAAAGGTTCTAAGCAGTAGACTTGGACCATACAATAAAATAAGTTTTTCACAATGCTTTTAAGCATCAGCAGAAGCTACAGTGCGTTTTATGCATCAGCAGAAGCTATAATGCCCTTTAAGCATCAACATAAGCTACAGTGTGGAAACTTTATTTGTCTATCCGTAGATTGGTAAACTACGGATGAGCAAGTTCAAAAAGTATAATCTAATTTCATAGTTTAGTAACCTGTGAAGATTTAAGTTATACTTAATCAACAGAAGTTTTAAGACATCTGCAGATGATTTACGGAATCCGTAGAAAATGTGCGGAAGAACTAAGAACTGCGGATAAGTTAAATTGTTGAGGGTCCCACATCATTAAATAAATAAAATAAATGTGTCTGAGAGAGTATAAATGATGTTCTTTGACTTC
>BJCM01068809.1:0-13684 GCA_018326385.1 Flaveria bidentis
TATGCAAACTTTCGTATTTTTGGGTGTCGTGTGTTTCCTTACCTTAGAGACTATACCAAAAATAAACTTTTGCCTCGAAGTATTGAATGTATTTTTCTTGGTTATAGTCCCCGCTATAAAGGTTATCGGTGCCTCAACCCTACAACATCTCGCATCTATACCACACGTCATGCGGAATTTGATGAAGAAACATTTCCATTCTCTGGCAACATTTCTCCAATAAATGATGCCACACTTATTCTTTCAAATTTTGATGACACATTACCATTACCCACCTCAACAGAATCACCTTTAATAATCCAAACCCCACCACCCGTTCCCACTTCTACCCACTGTCCAACTTGTCCAACTTCCTCCTTCCCTCAACCGGCCCAGTCACAAGCCCACACCACTCCTTTACACAATTGTCCAACTCCCCTAGCTCCTCAACCGGCCCAACAACCACAAAACCATCACACTCCATTAAACTCCCCAGACCATATCCCCCCATCAACCCCTTCCCAATCGGCCCAGCAACAACCGGATCCACATATGGACCAGCCCACCTCCACTTCGCCACCTCAATCAGAAGCCTCTCAAACCATACCCCCACCACCCGTCAGCTCCTCTCAAACCATACCCCCACCACCCGTCAGCTCCTCTCACTCGATGGCCACAAGATCAAAATCTGGAATTTTTAAACCCAAACACTTTGTCACACTAGCCGATTTCTCCTCTCACAATCTTCACCATGCGCTTCTTGCCACCACTGTTCCTAAAAGTTACAAAATAGCATCCAAAAACAAACAGTGGCTCGACGCCATTCATCACGAGCTTCAAGCTCTTCAACGAAATCACACGTGGGAACTTGTTCCCCGACCTCAAAACTCCAATGTTGTTGGCTCCAAGTGGATCTATCGCATCAAATACAAAGCCGATGGCTCTCTTGATCGCTACAAATCCCGTCTTGTGGCTCAAGGATTCACTCAAATTCCCGGCCTCGACTTCTCTCACACCTTCAGTCCCGTTGTAAAATCTTCCACCGTTCGTGTTGTCTTAAGTCTTGCCACCATTTTTAAATGGCATATACGTCAACTTGACGTTAACAATGCTTTTCTTAACGGGAACTTAACCGAAACCATCTACATGGAACAACCCCCGGGTTTTATCGACTCCAACTTCCCTCATCATGTTTGTCGACTCAATCGTGCCTTGTATGGTCTAAAACAAGCACCGCGCGCTTGGTTTCAACGCTTAAGTGCTTTCCTTATTTCTCTCGGTTTCGTTTGTAGTAAATCCGATCCATCTTTGTTTGTTTACAACAAAGATACCAATCTCATTTACCTTCTGGTTTATGTAGATGATGTGATTGTCACGGGGAACAATGACACTCTCATCAACACATTCATATCTCGTTTGAACGCCGAGTTCAAGCTCAAAGACCTTGGTCCGCTAAGCTATTTTCTTGGTATTGAAGTCGTTCATTCCTCTACTGGTCTCTTTCTTAGTCAAACCAAGTATGCGTATGATATCCTTGCCCGAGCCGGTCTCCTTGATTCCAAACCCGTTGCCACTCCTCTATCTTCCACCGATTACTTTTACACTCCCGGTACACCTTTCCATGATCCCACCTTGTATCAGTCTCTCGTGGGAGCTCTTCAATATCTCACTATCACTCGACCGGACCTATCATATGCCGTAAATCAAGCTAGCCAATTTCTTCATAATCCCACCACTTCTCATTTTCAACTTGTCAAGCGCATTCTCCGTTATGTTAAAGGTACTCTATCTTATGGTCTCACCTTTTCCAGTCCTACTAACATCACTCTTGTAGGATATTCAGATGCTGATTGGGCTCGTTGCATAGAAACACGACGTTCCACCTATGGCTACTCAGTTTACCTTGGCGGAAATCTGGTCTCATGGAGTGCAAAGAAACAACCTACGGTGTCTCGCTCAAGCTGTGAATCCGAATACCGAGCAATGGCCAACACCGCTGCAGAAATTGTTTGGCTGTCAAATCTACTCAAAGTACTTCATGCGTTACCTGCTACAAAATCCACTTTACTTTGTGACAACAAAAGTGCAATTTTCTTAAGTCAAAATCCGGTGGCGCACAAGCGAGCTAAACACATTGATATTGACTGCCATTTCATCCTTGAATTAATCTCCGATGGTCGTCTTCAAACGAAATTCATTCCAACCAAGCTCCAAGTGGCCGACATCTTCACCAAGAGTCTCCCAAGACCCCTGTTTGAACGAGTTAGAAGTCTACTTCATGTTGGACCACCACCGATTCGCTTGAAGGGGGTAACAGAGGATAAGAAGGAAACAATTCAATTATTCATTATTATGATTTAGTCAATATTATATTTTTAGTTAGAGATTGTTTCTCCTAGAATAATGGAAACTCTCGTGTATATATGGTTGTAATTTTAAATGAATTATCAAGGCTAATAATCATCACAGAGTCTTTATCTAGTTTGTTTTTGTTTATTAAATTAGTTGAGTTTGCATAGGATTGAGTTTAGTATTTTAGTATGATTAGGTTGGTTTGTTTTGGTTAGTGTAAACAGATCGATAGAGTGGATGCAATTTGTGTGGTTTTCGAGTTTAAGAAAAGAAAAAGAGAGTTGGAGCTAACCATAAAACCGGATGTACGTAGTTCTAGAGTGGTAGAACCACCTTAACTTTGGGGCAAGATTTGTAGAAGTTTACAACCACAAAGTGATGGATTTGAACAACCGTTGACACCTTGTGGAGAATCAGCATTCCCATAACGCCAGTAAATTTCGGCTTTAGCAACTGTTTTGAGGGCATTGCTGGTATTGCTATCAATCAACGAATTCCCAAATATATAATAACATGAAACTTGTAGTTCACTGCCAACTACAGATGTTATAACTCATATCAATCATAAGTTTCATGTTACTTCATATTTCAAGACTCATTGTTTGATCACTGTAATACCAATGGCCTCAAAAATCAAAACGGATATTGTTTGATCACTGTAAAGCCAAATTGTTTTTTACATTTGAACACAAGAAAACATCCTAACTACATTGCTTTTTGGCCTTACAACCATCTAGATGATAGAGAATTAATTGACACAATAAAGATTAAAAAGATAAAAAGAAGCTCTAGCTTGTTGCAGTTGCATTCTTGTGATTGCATATAATATGCTTGTATTATATTTCAGTTTTAAATGCAAAACTCCTAAGTTATATTAAGCAAAACGACCCGATCGATAATATGTGTTGTTAATGCAGTGTGAAAGGAACCATAGATAGGTACAAAAAGGCATGCCTTGATCCACCAAGCAGTGGCTCTGTTGCAGAAGCAAATGCTCAGGTAATAAAAACTTATAACAGATTAAAACTACCATATGTATATATATTTTTTGTTGTTTTATATGCATGTATGAATTGATTGAACTCAAAGTTTAAACATGAAATATTTCTTGAATCTTTATTGACCAAAATGTTTATGACATTTTACTGCAGTTTTACCAACAAGAAGCTGTGAAACTGCGCCAGCAAATCTCGAACCTTCAGAACCAAAACAGGTAACTTTTAATGCCCATAAGTCTGTTTAATTAATCTGTTGATTTCATTGTATCAATGTTATAATAACCTCTTGTGAGAAGGCAATTTTATAGGAACATCATGGGTGAATCACTAGGCAACATGCCTGCAAAAGATCTCAAGAATCTTGAATCCAAGTTAGAGAAAGGCATTAGCAGGATCAGATCAAAAAAGGTTTAATTATCAGTTTAATTAAGATCCTCCTAATCATCCATTAACGCGCGGTAATCTGACAACTGTTTTTCCCTAAATCTGCAGAATGAACTTCTGTTTGCTGAAATTGAGTATATGCAAAAACGAGTAAGTAATCCTCTTTCACAAACAATGTTTTCGTAGGGTTGCGCTAAACGTACCCCACCCTACGCTTTTACTCAATAGGGGGTAAGTTTAGCACATAGGAGTTACGCGTACCAACCCCGTTTTTATATAATTTAATACTTTTTATAAATCTGATTAGCAGGTTCTATGCATTTTAAACATACTATATATATGACCCACATTTGTGCATCTTTAAGGGTGAGCTTAGGATTTGTAACATTGAGTTTTCACCAACTTCTTTGTATCTGCAGGAAAATGAGTTGCATAACAATAATCAGTTCCTTCGAGCAAAGGTTTCGATCTTCTTCACTCTCTGACGCTCCACATAAACCGTCCTATGGTCGGTTCTATAATTTTTCTATAAAGTTTTTAAACTGTTTTTTTGATAATGTAGATTGCTGAAAATGAAAGATCCCAGCAGCAACACATGAGCTTGATGCCTGGAAGTTCCGATTACGATCTAGTACCACCTCATCAACCATTTGATGGTCGAAACTACCTTCAAGTCAACGATCTTCAACCGAATAATAGTTACTCTTGCCAAGATCAAACCCCTCTCCAGTTAGTGTAAGAAAAATAAGTACCCATATATCACGTGTTTTCTCTAGCAATATATTAAGATCTATGTTTCTACTAATGAATTTTATGTAAAAATATATGCTGCAGGTAATTCATGGGCATAAAGGATTTGAGGTTTCTGCTTGTTATAACATCTTGGTGGTGATTAATATGGTGTTATGGTTTGGAACCTTATTCTAAGTATTTAATTAGTGTGACATTTATCTTCTTGTTTAATTTGTCATGGGTGCGAACAACGTGTATCGTATGAAACAACTGGTTTTTCGTTCGAGTGATCATGTTGGTACTCTATGTTGTGATCTAAGCCAAGCTTCTTGTGTGTATTCTTCTATCTGTTACAATCCTATTGTCAACATATATATACGTACAAGAAATGTAATCAACCAAACACTGAGAGAGCAAGGGAATGCTTGTTTATTGCTCGATAGAACACGTAAATGTCCATTGAGCTAAACGAAATTTGGGTGATTTTATAAGAAAATATGTAGAAAAAACGGTAGACAGACGTTAGGTGTCTTTATTGACGAAAATCACACTTTTTTTCTTTTCCAAATATTGAAGCAACAGGATCATGAAGACCATCATCAAAAAAAATAAACAATTATATACATCCCTATTTAAACTTGTAAAATCGTATATTTTCTTCTTCATATTGCCTTTTGAAATTTGAAGTGTTGGTGAAAATCACATATTCTTATATTTAAGATTGAAACTAAAATTTGAACAAACCAGATTATGAGAGGTGTCTAAGAAAATCACATCTTTTGACCCTAGGTTTTGATATACACTACAAGAAACCTTAACAATTACGGCGACGCTATTAACGGCGACATGTCGTCGCCGCTAAAAGTTGGCGATCCTCTGTTTATTGTACTGACTCATATCTTGCCGTTCATCATGCATTAGATCTAACGGCTAAAAGTTAAAAAGTACATAACCATTAGCGACAACGCCTTTAGCATGGGTGTTCCATTCCAAAACACGAGCATTCTAGCCTTAGACATGGGCGTCCAGCCTCATAGAAACGGGCGCCCGATCTCACGAACATGGGTGGAAGCGTTTAATTAAAATATAGGCCTAAGGCGGAATTAGCTTTTAAAATACGTGCACAAGATAAAATATGAGCGGAAGCCTATATACAAATACGAGTGGAAGGCTTTAAAACACCAACAAAATTTAAGGAGACATTGAAGTGGTTAAAAGTATATTTAAGAAAGAATAATCTAGATCTATAATCTATAATCTATAATCTATAAATACTAATAAAATAAGATTTTTATGTGTCATTTGTCACAATTCTAAAACTACTAAATTCCATTTTTCTGTTTCTCTCTTTTAATAAATATCACATTAAATACAAATGATATTATTCAATTCTTTTTATATTACATATATACTTTTTTTTAAAGTGATCTTTCTACAAATGCAATTTGTAAGTAAATAATTTTTTTATAAATAAGAATGTTTTTCAAAAAAAATTAAAACTTCAAAATAACACAATATATTTTAAAACTTATGAATTTTAAAAAATAATTCTTATGAAACAAAAGTAATTAAATTTCAAAATTATAATAAATAAATTATTAAAAATGGCACTTTTTTTTAAAATGATTTGTTTTGAAACAAATTGTTTAAAAACCAATTAAAAAACAAATAAATTAAAAAAAGTATAAAATATGATATCGTTATTTTATCACTCGTATGTAATATTAATCATACCTATAACTTCTAATAAAGCAAAGAATTTTTTACCATTTGTCATTTTCTTAACTTATATTTTTGTTACCTGTCAATATTCTAGATATTCACAAATTAATTTTCACTCCAAAAAATATTATAATAATTTAAATTTTCATACAAATTTCTCTCTCTTATTAAAAATAAATTTTATTAATTGTTATGTTTCTCTCTCTTATCTAATTTTTTTAAAAATCAAACTATCTTTTTTTAAAATAGATTTTATGAAAGAAATTAGAAATCACTTCTTTTAATCAATATCTAAATAACAAGAAACTAAAAATTTATATAATATAAAATTTTTTAAAACATTAAATATTTTTAAACAAAATATTTTAAATTATTTTTTTTTAATTATAATCATGTGAAATATTTTAAAAAAATCTGAAACACTAAAGATATTTTTTAATGAAAAATCTAAAAATGAATGTTTAAAATGAAACATTTTACATAAGAAAGTTAAAAATAATATAATTGTTTTATTTCTTAAACAAAAGTATATATAATTTTAATTATATTTTACATTAAAATATTATAATTAAAATAGTTATCTATATGTAATTAACATCATATTTTATTTTCAAACATGATTTTATAATACATAAGTTTTTATTAATAATTATATAATATTTTAATTATTCAATCCGTGTATTACACATGGACTAACCTATATTCTATAAACACAGACGGTAATCACATTTAATAATATTCTAACCATGGGATTTTCTCTTTGATATACATTTTTACTTCGGGCAACCATATTTAATTTGCGTTCAAAGATTAGGTGATATCGCTGTATGAAAAAAATAAGGTTCGGTGTTTTTGACTTTTTAATAAGAAAAAAAAGCTTCCAATGAGAATGCATCCATGAAGTCAAAAGTAAAACTCAAATGATAGTTGAATTTCATATATGATTAAGAGTCAATTTTAAAAATATAAATAAATCATTGTTTAAGTTTTATAAGTACCCGGTAGAAGCATAAAAACAAAAACTAGCAAGACGATATAGTAGAGTCAACACATAATACAATTTGAAGACGTAGAAATAACCAATTGTATGAGTAAAGTTTAATCTCATATGTTAATTTCATAGGCGTACATGTTCTTAATTTAAATATCAGTGTATTTCTTGCTTTTTATATCTACCAAGTAACAACATAATTTAATAGCCATATGAGCTTTACGTGCTTTTTAGACTTTGCAACAACATCCAACCATCTCCGAAGGTGCAAATGATTTCGCTACAAAAAAGTCGCCTATTGCAACAACACATATAGCAATGAGAAATGTTATTTCTATAGATTGAGCTATAGGATGATAAGTTTTCTCTATAGCCCTTCCCAAAAGTTTGACCAGTTAACACTATAACGACGACATTTTGTAACTAGCGATTTTAATTCTTAGAGGCCCATATATACGTTAGCTATATATCGCCATGATAGCTTAGAATTCCTGCACTATTTAGAGGAGCTATATGCAAAAGACCATTTGAGAATCGAAAGTATTTTCAAATTGAAGACGAGATTGAGACCCAAGGAAGAATCTATACATGAAAATTCTTTACATGGACAATGTACATTCTACAAATAATGCATGCCACACATCAAATGGAATGAATCTATTCCTTATCTCCCTATGTATACATGCATACTGGGGTTAATGTTAAAAAAACACATGTAATTGAAAGAACAAGATGCTCATAGCTTAGTGGGGTGATGCCCCACAAAGGTAGTATGTGTTTAGTAGGGATATTAAAATTAGAATATCTAGAATTTCAAATATTTGAATTTTGGATATATGAAAATTTAGGATATTGTCTGATCTTAATCCTAAATTTCGGATACTTAATTTTTTGATTCGGATATCTAAGCTCTTTGAATTCTAAAAAAATATTCATTATTTAATAGTTTTTATGAATATTTAATAATTGTTATAAATTATATACAATTTTTATAAGAAATTCTATCAGATATCCAAAATTTTCAAACAAATATACAAAAAACTCAAAATTTCTAACTAATATTAATTATTGTATAGGTTTAGAATATTTTAAATCTCCAAAATATTTAAAAATTTCAAAAAGCACTATTCAAATCTGAATAAGAATGTTTTTATATCAGAAAAATAGAACATCTGAATTTTCAAATATATTATTGGTTTGGTATTTCAAATAATTTGGATTTTCTTTTGTAATCTAGTATTTTTGCAAAAAGAAAAACGTAGTGGAATTTCTAACATAATATAAATATGATAAATCCTTTTGAATGCAAAAGCTAGTGTTCAAAAAGAAAAAAAATAATGTTAAGAGCGAGATTCATCACCAAATTTAACAAAGGAACAAGCCACAAATAAAAATATAAAAGATGTAAGAGTGGAATTTCTAACATAATACGAAAATGATGTGGAATTTATATATTTGGGTTTAGCCTATTTGAGTGTAGAATGTGTAAATAGGTTTAGTTAATTTGTTGGTTTAACTTGACGAGTCTATGGTTGATCTATCTAATCTATTAACGTATTTATCATCACAATTTAGATTCATTGAGTATTTCACACTAAAGCTTTAAAGTTAAAAAAATGGTTTTGTAGCTTAAACACAATTATTTATATTTATTAAGCACCTAAATTTATAAACTGATAAAACAATATAACTTTTTTCAGGTTAGAAGGTAATGTTAATGTCTAGAATGATCGAGTCATGGTTGGGTTTTCTACATCATATGATATTTAGTTTATGTTGTATTCCAATTATTTAGTTCAGCCAACAAACTTATAAATCTGATCTGTTTAGTGTCACTAATTATAGGTACATCACCAAAAATAACATACATTAAACAAAAGCAAACACCCAACCTAAGGGTCTTAAGTTGATTAAGCTACCTAACCAATCAAACCCAAACCCTATTTTCATTTGTACTAAGCGTCCACTAATCAAAATACACGTAATTTTTTAAAAAAATATAGCTAATAATAATATTTATTTTTCAATTCAATGGGAATTTTCTTTTTCTATTATATTGAATTCTCGATCATTATTCTGGTAATCGTATAGTAATATAACTACACAAGAAACAACTACTTGTATACCTTTATTAGCTATATTTTTTACTGTTAATTTTGTTAACTACCACGTCATCAAATAATTAAAATCATCAAAACTTTAACGATAATAATAATAAAATTGATCTAATTATTATCATCACCATCAACTTTCTAATTTGACTGACTATTAAATTTAAATCAAATGTGAAATAATAAATAATAAATAACCGGGCAAATTGTAACATTTTAGGCAAATCTCACATCAGCCATGAAGATAAGAAATTCTTTATTCATAAGAAATATCTTGCTTTTAATATTATTAACGTGTTTTGTGCGTATTAACCGTAGATGAGAAGAGAACATCACATATAAAAGTGCTTAACAATCCAAAGATAGGTGTCATCTCCAAAGTTTTTATCTGAGGAACAAAAAACAAATCTATGAACATCTCTTAAATAAAACGGATAATATTGATGGTACGTGAAACCAGATTTTACACCCACACTCATGAACTTTCCAATATTTCGCAAAAAGAATCTAAACAATATGGGCCATAAGATAAGAAGCCCAAATGTTGAAGTTCGTTTCCAAATCTTGTTGGATTAGATGGGCTTCTCCGATGCAAATATCTTTTATCATCTTGCACTCACGTGGCAATCAACTATAGGTAACTGTTGTTAAGTTAACAATATGTTTAGAAAAGGACATTAAGTTGTCATAGTTTTTTAACAACAAATCCTAAATGGTATAGGATAAATACATTTTGATATAGTTCTCGTGAAAACCAAAAGGAAAATCTATACAGGATGACTCTTATATAGTTCTAGTTCACAAAACCGAGGGGTCGAGGTGTCTTCATAATCTCCAAACATCTTCATCTCGTTTTTCCCCACCAACGATTAGACATAGAAAATTTGGTGCTAGCCTGGGCTCGCGAGTTCATCTCCTGCAATACAACTTTCTTTCCATTTATTATATCATAGAAGACAAACGTGTCGTTACAAAAAAAAATAAAATGTATTTATAGATAATCATGTCAAACACGTGGTCTCATCGACTCATCTTGTTTGCCCATTCTTGCAGCTAAAGATACAGTGTTTTATTTCTTTTATATTTATGTAATTTGTGCTTCGCATTTATCGTAATCAGTTTTGTACATACGATCATACACTCTCTTAATTCAAATAAATATAATATCTTTATTACTATGAATTTTATAGAATCTGAGTTTCATAGAATCATTCATGTGATATATTTTTTGGTCTGATTCTCTGCCTATATCGGCGGTCTCATTATCGTTGGGATGGTTATCTTCATATACAATTTCATAGTCATCTACAATACGTTTACGTCTACGACAATGAATGTAATAAGACTTTGGCATCTTTATATATCTCATTTAGTAACAATGATCCATTACTAGAATCCAATAAGCCATTCCTATCACTTTAAAGTCGAACCAAATGACTAATATCGTACGGAGAAGCATCCATAGGCGAGATCGCATTATATGACATTCTTGCAGTGTGAATGTTTGAAACTTCTGTAGGATGGTAACCATCGTAATATAGAGACATCGTCCGAAATGGGCTAATAAGTGTAGTTTGAGCACATTGTCCGTCTGTCCTCAATATACAACTTGGAACGTTTGTTAACACCATACCTAAAAAAATCATAAGGTATTTATATAACCAATATATATAGTTAAACTTCATAGTGCAATTAAGCAATAATAAACGTTAGATGCTAATGCATGCTTATAGTGTCCATGAGAATCTATTACTGGTAAATTCACATGATCGACGCACATGTTTATAATAATTCGCAGCTTGTGCTAACAAGTGGCTTTCAAAATGTTACAGTGAAAGCAAGATTTGAACCTGCGACCTACAATTGCTTACCATCACACACCTTGAAAGTTTAGATAATAATGCATTTAATCTCATCTTGTTTACCTTTTTGTTGTGGTGAAATTGCAGTAACGTTGATGAAAGTAAACTTTGCATCCGGGCTACGACTATTCAAGTCATCAACAACAGGCTTAAGCTTGTTGTTAAACTGTTTAACCGCATCGTTGATGGACTCAACACACGATCCTCTTTCTGTACCAAAGATAGATATCTCTGCAGGTGAGCAACCTATCAAACCAAGACCAAAAACAGCAATCTTTCGACCTCCCAAACGGTACAAGCGCTGTCATATAACATACTCTTATGAAGTGTAACATTATAGAAATAGAAATTAACAAAATGTATTATATGTACCTTTAGTTGTCGAGAGTATTGTTGTACAAGGATTTTTGCATATTGGTATGTTGTATACTTATGGCTTGTGGTGTAAATGGTTGGCTTTAAGTAGTTGTTGATATAATCATTGCTTCCTATGTTAACTATGTAAATGCACTTGCTTAGGTATTCTCTTGTGAATGTTGTGTTATGTTGCAAGCGAAATAGTCGTGAAACTATCAAATGGTGATTAAGTAGTTGTTTGTCCAAACTTATTCGACCGCCCTGTGACAAATGTTAAACACGAATCCTGTCAGTCGCATGTCACAATTTTAAGTATATGTTATTTTCTTTTAAAATGCCAAAATGGTCACCTATGTTTATAATGAAATATATTATGTTTGATTACCATATGACTTCCAGTTTCCTGTCGTATGCCAGATCCGCCACTAGCGTAGTTTACTCCTCGACTAATATGTTGATCAGTTACGTTAGCATATGTCGGAATATATTCATCAAAACCTAGAAGTTCTCCTGCAATGATTTAAAACAATTTGTAGACGTGTTAGTTTTCATGGGAACTTATGATACATGTATTTTGAAAATAAAATAGAAAGACCTATAATGTCTGCAACGGTTCGACCATTTGTGAATCTGCCTGTGACACCTTGTGGGAAATCAGTTCCATAGGGCAAGTAATTCGACTTTACCGTGGTCAGGAGTTGATTATTGTTTCCACTATCGAACAACGAGTCTCCAAATATGAAGTAACATGGGACTTGCGGTTTGCCAAAGGCTACAAGTATATGGAAATTCGCTAACGCAACAAAGATGTAGATAAATAGCAAGTTGTTAAGGTGACCATTAGCCATGCTTTGTTTTGGAGGAAAACGATATAAAAAGTTTAACGTTTGATGAAAATAATGTTGGTCAAGGTACAATGACAAAGAGAGGGTTGGTGATTTTGAATACATAATGAATGGAACACGTAAAGATAGAGGTTAAGTTAGGCAAAAGAAAAGAATACGTTAATAAATTAAGATATATAGAAAGGGGTTAAGGTGACCATTAACCATCTATTATGCTACACTCGCAATAGAAATTGTGTTGATTTTCTTTTTTTTTTCTTTGTTTTTAATGATATGTAAGATGAAATTGATCATCTAAAAATTGCAACGTTCTATTTTAGTAATTGATGCATATAGGAACTAATGGTTCTACCGACATAAATTTATTTGCAAACTGTCTTCACGACAAATTACTAAAAAGATGACGCTAAACATGTTAGACTAATATTGTAATTAGACTAATATTGTAATTACATGATAGTTAAACAGAAAATAGATAATTATGATAGTTTATAAATTATCTAAATGAGTTCATATTAAATTAGGATCGAATTTAGTTTGTTAATTTGTTTATCTTATTCTTTAGATAATGTTTAAGTTTGGTTAGTACTGATATTTATTTAGTATATATAAGGGAGTAATGGTCTTTATACTTTATCCCCCTTTTATTGAAATCAAAATTCTTGCGTTATTTTCTATCATATTTTTGTTTGAAATCATCAATTGCTATCAGAGCTAGACTAAAACCTAAGGGGTTGTTTGATTCGTGAAATTTGTTGGAATTGTAATTTGAATTGGAACGTGAAGAAATTGTATTTGGAATTTAAATTTTTTCCATAAGATTTGAAATTTAAATAAATTGGAAATCTATAGATGGTTATTAAATTCTAAAGGCATTTCTAGTGACAAAACACTTATAAATGAATTACAATTTATCACCCGTTACAAACTATCACTATCTCAATGACCACCGATCATCGCCGCTACATACCACTAATTGTCTCCGTCATCACCGCCGACAATCGACCGTGACCATCAATCGTGTCTGTTGCCGAAAACCCGACCGTACCCCACTGTCAACATCAACCTATAATGCCCGTCGTCGAGACTCGGTTCGGCAAGGGTGGTCGGTGACAGTCGACGGTTAAGAGTGACAGCAGTCCGCTGTCGGAGCAAACAGTGGGCGTCGGTGGTCGGCATCGGGGTTTATGCGGCATCGGCGGCGGTTGGGAGGCGGCAGTCTGTCGGCGAAGGGTGACAGTCAATCATCGGGGGCGGCGACGGTTGGCGTCGTCGGCGGTCGATTGGCAGTGGGCGAGGTGGTAGGCGGCGGTCAGGGTTGGCGGGGGTCTGTGGGGGGTGGCGGCAGCGG
>BJCM01068809.1:13704-32995 GCA_018326385.1 Flaveria bidentis
CAGCGGGATCAGCGGGGTCTGCAAGGGGCCGCAACATTGGGGTCGGCGGGGCAACGATGGCGGTCGGGGTCGGCGGGGATCTGCAGGGTCGGCGGCGAGCGGCGGTTGGGATCATCGGTAGCCGGTAGTGTCGGGTTGGTGGTTGGTGGCGGAGGTGGGGTCGGTGGAATTTGAAATCCTTCGATATTTGAAAGGATTTTGAAATCTTATATTAAAAGAAATTTAAGGGAATTAATTTCAATTTCAATTCTTTTTCAACAAAACACTTTTAAAATAGAATTCAAATTCTAATTTTAACGAATTATACTAAACAAACATAATGAGCAATGGAATTTAGATTTAAATTTTATTGAAATATCGCATACCAAACGCACTCTAAAACAACTAGTGGAGACAGAAGAGTTTTATCGTGTGGGGGCTAAAGTTCATGCGAAATAAGAAAGAAAGAAAAGGTTAGAAAGTCTTGAGGAGGTTGACAGCTAAAGAGTCAAAATTGTTCTGGTTTGTACGGATCGAGAAAAACAATAGGTTTTGTGTTGGTTTTGCAATTCGCACTAAACCAATTTTGCTTGAAGGTGACTTTTATTTTGGTTCACTCAGATCTAGACGAGCACCTTGTTTTTGTTGTTTTTGCAAAGATAAACAGAAAGTTTGTTTATGTGATCAAACACGAGGTTTTCGTTTTTTCGTTCTAGGGGATCAAAAGGATAGTAGAGACAACTCGTACTTCAGCCAAAATCGAAGGGCTTGTTAACCCGGTTTTTTGACGAAGAACAAAGAGGGATTTAGTAGCTGGAACACACAAATCAAAGGTTGTAAAAACAGCAATTGAAAGGTAGTAAAAGGTGTTTGAAAATAATACTTTTAAGCGGTGTTTTTAACCTTTGATAGAACGGTGTTTTACAAGTATGGTTAAACCGGTCAAGTTTAGGCCACCGTTAAGGAGAAGAACAAAATAAATCTTCAATTTCCAATGTAGTCTTCCATGAATTACATGGTATGGCTCATGAGGATGTGGGCTATCTTCAATGTTTACAGGGTGCGGGAGCAAATATAACCTGAAACCAATATAGATACTAAAAGGAATGATATTGCAATTGGTCTCATGTTTTGAAGTTATACCCCATTTAGATACTAAAAAAATATTACAAGTAGGCAATCTTAAAATAGCAAAAGAAATGTGGGATGTTCTCAAAACCCATCATTTGGGTACAAATCGTATACAACAGGCAAGACGCCAAATTATAATGAGAGAATTTAAAATTTTAAAGATGAAGGATCAATGTGTTATTGATGAATTTGCTAATAAGTTGTCCGAGTATGCTTATCAAGCCGCCTCACTTGGCTCGATTATACAAGAAACAAACTGGTTAAGAAGTTTCCTAGCGGGTTATTCATACGGCGGCTTCTATAGAACAAGTTGTGGATCTAAAGACCATCGGTTATGATGATGTTTTCAGCCGACTTAAAGCTTATGAAGAAAGGATCAAAGTTGAGGTGATGCAAACAGAGCCAAATCAACTTATTTGTAAATTCGGATGAAAAAGCAAAGGTGGAAGCGTTGTGGTTGTGGAAACTCGATACAAGAAGATCTTAGATGTGGCCGAGGTAGAGGTCGAGGGTCCAAAAAAGTCGAGGAGTTGGTTGAGTACAACGGGACAAGGGCCACATCAATCAGGTGTTACAACTGCAATGAACTCGGGCATTACATATCAAAGCATCCAAAGTGAGAGTAAAAGGATGATGTGAACCTAACCCAATATGTGAATGATGGACCGACTTTAATGTGAAGAAGAGTGTATTACAAGATTATGGGTGATTGTTAGATTAATCTTGTAATTACACGATAGTTAAACGGATAAGAGATAATTATGTTAGTTTATGAACTATCTAAATGAATTCGTTTTAGATTAAGATCAAGTTTGGTTAGTTTGTTTATCTTATTATTTAGATAATGTTTGAGTTTGGTTAATATTGATATTTGTTTAGTATAAATAGGGGATTAATGGGTCTTTAGGATCCAAATTATTGTGTTATTTTCTTTTATATTCTTGCTTGATAACCATCAATTTGTCCAAAATCTTATCCTTGGCGCATAAGTGACTGGTTAGTGAGGGAATTTTCGTTGGGAATATAGTTTTCTTAGACAATGACCAAAGTTGGACTTACCAGCGTCAGGCATTTATCGATAACCTGTTACAGCATTCACAGTAAAGTCCTTAAAATTATATGAGTTTGTTTAGTATATTATATGAAATGTTTTGAGTGGTTGTGAGTGAAGGAGTGTATTTGGTATATTATTTTGTTGATATGTGTCCATATAATAAAATCTACAAGCTAGTATCAACTAATTTATCTGCTTTCACAAATGTTGTTTAGTACAATATCTTTTGTACTTTAGAAAATATAACAACAAATTTTATTTTCTTCATCATGCTTGCTTGTATCCTGTTGTGCTAACAAAACCTCAAAACTATGTGCAACATTCCTCTATGTTAAAGTCGAACCAAGTGACTGATATCGTATGGGGAAGCATCCATATCTGAGAGCGCAATATATGATGATGTTGCAATGACATTGTGGGAAATTTCTGTTGGGTGTAAACCATCATAGTAAATAGACAACACACGAAAAGGGCAAGTAGTTGTACTGTGGGCGCATTGTCCGTTAACCATCACGTTACAACAAGGAACATTTGACCGCGGCACAACTGTAGAGATTAAATATATAAGAAAAAAGTTTCAATTTTTCAAATTTATAATTATTGACTTATATGTTTTAGTAGGCGAGGCTGTACACACACCATTAACAAACTATCCATACACTACTACCATATTATACATGTTGTATGAAGTCTTATACAAGGCCATATGATGTGTCCGTAATGTTATACGGGTCATATAATGTGTTTTGCTTACATATCATACAAGTTGTACAAGATGTTGTAACATTGACACATCATAATATTATATGACCAATATAAGTTACTAAAGTTGATAGGCGCGACATGGCACACCGATGACACATACAGTTTGTACAACCTTTTAAACAACCCGTATGATATGTGGGTGATGTATGCATAATAGAACCTCTTTTAGCTTACCTTGTTGTAATGATGAAATGTGTGAAACGTTGATAAAGGTGAACCTTGCATCATGTATATAATGATTTAGCTCATCTACAAGAGGCTTAAGCTTCTCATTAAAACTTTTAACGGCGTCGTTTATTGACTCAACACACCGCTTTCCAGTGGTGCCAAAAATATTTATTTCAGCTGGGGTGCAACCTATTGGAGCAAGACCAAACAGAACAATCTTTCGACCTCCCAAATTGTACAACCTCTAACATATCTCAAAATATGGTTTTCTTGTTAGCAAATATTATGATTGCAAGATATCCAACAATAAAGAAGTTGAAAATGAAAAATAAGTAACATATGCACCTTTAGCTGTCGCGAGTATTGTTGTACAAGGATTGACGCATATTGATTTGGTGTGTATTTATGGCTCGTTTTGTACAAATTCGGCATTAAGTAGTTGTTGATGTAATCGTTGCTTCCAATGTTGACTATATAAAGGCACTTGTTAATGTGTTCATTGGTGAATGTTGTGTTTTTTTGCAAGCGAAATAGTCGCGAAACCATTTCATTGTGATTACTTAATTGCCTCTCTAAACTTATTCGATCACCCTTTGCCAAAGTAAACATGAGTGGATCAGTATTATGTCACAAATAGTGATTTCTAGTTATTACTAATTAATATGGATTTTGTTGAGAAACTGTAACCACTCATTGTGTTTTACAGAAATCAGTCAAATCATATTGTGTATGTTTACCAGATGACTTCCTGTATCATGTAGAATGCCAGCTCCACCACTAGCGTAGTTGACACCATTACTTATTCGTTGGTCGGTTACAGTTGCATATGTTGGAATAAACTCGTCGAAATCTAAAAGTTCACCTGCATTTAAGTTGAATTGTTTACCCATTATAAGTTCCAATATGCCTGTTCAAACTAGACATTTGTAGCAACGTGTAGCTTGAAACAAAGAGTAGCAAACCAAGTGGTCGATAAACATTTGATAAGGATGACAACAAGCTAAGCTGTACTCGTAACATATCAAACCCTTACTAATTGCATAAGCAATATTTGAACAGTTCGTGTAAGGTACTTTAAACACTATAAGGCACTAGGTCATCCACATGATACAAGAATATTGTGATAACTTTCGAACATTCAACATGAGAGTGGATAAATGTTTGCACTGACTTAGGCTAGTGGAATGTAGAAGATTATCCAAGTACAAATGCTGAGGCTTGTGGATAGTATCACTTAAGAAGTGTAAGTAGAACACATGTGAGCAACTACAACATCCACAATGATAAGTAAATACCCAACAAAGATAAGAGGAACGAATATCAACTGAGAGAGTTCACCCCGTCAATAATCACCAAAGATGGGTATGAGGATTGTTTATGCATATCTAGTACTAATATACTAATGTCTACTTTTTATGTTATGAGATTAGAGAAAAAAAAATGATGAGAATATATAGTACGAGTTGCATATGAGACTTCATGAGTTGAATCAATCAAATCGATTGGTCACAAATAAATTCTGTTTGATTGATGTTACATAAATTGTGTTAGAACGTAAAAATGTAATTAATACTATGTTTCTACCATGATGTAAATATTCTTATGGATAAACTTACAAGACATATTATGGCCTATGTTATGATTATCACTAATGTTAAATACTAATTAATAATTATCCCTAAGTAAACTTGAATATATAACCTTTTAATGGCTATTATATACCTCATTCGTTAACTAGACAAAGACAATAAGTAACATCTTAACGACACAATATGCATCAAGGCTGGTAAGCTTATGTAAAATTGATCCACACTATAGATTGTTGCATGATAGTAATGCGATATATACATACATCGCTACCAAAAACTGTAGAGAAAAAGTCGTTAAATTTATAAATTATTGAAAATATGATAGAGGTTATCGACCTATCATGTCTGCCATGGTTCGACCATTGGTGAATCTTCCCGTCACACCTTCTGGGAAATCAACACCGTAAGGTGGGTAATTAGCTTTAGCCTCTGTCACAAGGTCATTATTATTGCCGCTATCGACCAGTGAGTCTCCAAATATGAAGTAACATGGGACTTGTGGCTTGCTAAATACTATGGATATTCCAAACTGCATTAGCACTACAAAGATATAACAATTAACCATGGTTATTTGAAGAAAATGGTGTTTGTTGAGGTACAAGGAGAGTGGCGTTGTTTTTCAATGCATAATGTGTGGAACATAAAGGGAGGAGAGGGGGGCAATTCTGTTAGGGTAAATAATAATTAAATAAGTTATATGATCAAATTAGACACGTTTTTTAGTTTGTGACGAAAGAAATTCTAGTCTAGTAAATCCCACATGTAAAAGTTTAGAATTTGATTCGACAATGTGGGATCCTAACTATATATAGAAATATTGTGTTAAGTTATTTTTCTAACATTTATTTGGATCGGTGATGAACCATTGGTTCACCCGATCATATGTATTACTCGAGTACGAAACTTTAAGGTATTTGACTAGCATGCTTCTTAAGAAAAACTTATACATCAGTTCATCCCTATCAAGCATGAATATGAGACCACCTTAGGGGATACCCACCTTAATTAGGTGAGAAAATCCTTGGTAACCTGGAACCTTTTTTTTTAACGCAAATGCACGACCTTGTTTCGGAGGATATGTGTTATCTTAATCGAGCCCACTTATCCGTTTCTCAGCCGGGACCGCACCCTCAACTCCCACAGGAGGAAACTCATTGCTGAGAAAACCCTTTGACTCAACTCTAAGCATTTTGCTTAGAGTGAGACTTGAACCTATGACCTTCTCTTTATTTACATATCATGAGTATTTGATCTTAACCAGTTGGACTAAATATCATTGGTACCTGAAACCTTTTTTAAATGTCATAGATGGAAGTTGAACAGAAAAACTTTTTCTCTTGAGTTGATGCACATTTAACTTAAGAAAACCACTTTAGGTTTTATCTAATAGATGTTTATCTAACTTGATGGTTTTATCTAATAGATGTTTATCTAACTTTTTCTCTTGTGTAACGATTACCACACTGCTACACTAGAAAAATGAAAACTACTACGTACTAGCATCTGCGGTTCTAGCAAAAATGGTGAATTGAACGACCATTTCATATTGATGTAACATACGAATTTATCTTGTTATGCACGAGCACCTCTTTTGTAAATAAACATTATTTGTTGATTAATGTAAAGGTCTTTAAATAAACATTATATATTTGTTGCTTAATATAAACGTCTTTTTTAAGGTAAAGTTTCCTGCTAGCTGCATTGTGTTAATGAAAAAAAAAACTCCTAGCTACTTGATAACATTTCAGCCAATGAATTTGACATTTTATATATCACCATAAAAATACTAATTTCATTATACATACATTTTCATTCTTACTAAGGTATAACCTAACATAAAGAATAACGCACAGTATCACTTCATCATGTTCATCTTAACTTGTGCACAACATATTTCTTATATATTAGCAGGTAGTCTTTTCAGTGTTAAAGCTCAGTCAGGTGATGTATATCATATGGGTGTGAATCGGTGGGTAGGGCCGCCTTATATGATCTTGTTGCTATGGCCATATTTGAAAATTCAGAAGGATGCAGCGCGTCAAAGAAGGTAGTTAGAGCCCGAATTGGACAAGGAGTCGAGTTCACAGTGCATGCCCAATCTCCAGTAAGTTCACAACAAGGAGGAGTTCGCAACGACACTTCTGGAAAACCCAACAAATCTTAGAATTTTAATTAGTTGAATCTCATGACATTGAAAGTTAAAAAAGTTGTAAACACAAACTCTTAAGTATTAATATCGCACATTATGTACCTCCTTGTGGAAATAAAATGCCTGCAGTGTTGATAAAAGTGAATTTTGCGTTTGGTTTGTCTTTATTGAGTTGTTCAACAAGAGATTTAAGCCTATTGTTGAATGCATCTATCGCATCATTGATATGATCTACGCATGGTTTGCCACCGGTCGAAAACCTTTTTACCATGAAGGGGATGCAACCGATATGAGTCAAACCGAACGCAGCAATCTTCCTACCTCCCAATTTATACAAAGTCTGTCATTCACAAAAATAATAAGAAACCTTCGGTTTTATATATAAAGGATTGCAAATAACTAAGAGAAAACAAAGGAAAAAATGTATACCTACGTACAAAAAAAACTTGAGAATGAGAAAATGGCAAAATCAGGGTGGAACTAGTTTTTCAAGCAAAGTAAAACCAACACTCTTTAGTTATACTCGATAAAAAAGATAAAAAAGACCACTCCATAAATAAAATCTAACTACAAACGGTAGTGGATTAAGACATAAGTAACAAGATATACACCCGTAGTTGTCGAGAGTATTGTTTTGTAAGGACTTCTGCGTATTGATCGATTGAATATATTTCTCCTGTATTGTAATGTTTTCCGGGCATAAAGTAGTTGTTGATGTAATCATTGCTACCAATATTCACCAAATAAATGCATTTTTTAAGGAACGATGTGCTATTTTTAACACGTGAAATGGCTGAAACTGTTGAATTGTGATTACGCAACTGTCGGTCCAAGCTGACTCGATCACCCTGTTACCACATAAAACTATATGAGATACATATCTTTGCTAATCAAAATGCCTAGATAAAATGTTACATATTCCTTAATTTATCAAGAGGAAATATTTATTCTAAAAGGAGAATTAAAAAAATATAAATGTCGATTTGTAGCATTATGATTTATAAAAGATATGACTTATTTTTTAATGGTATATTAAGTTTTTTTTTCAGAAAATCTATATAATTTTAGCATACCTTCAACTTTTATCAGACGTGTGTGTGTCTATATATATATATATATCTATATATATATATATGTGTGTATATATATTATGACATTGTATAATCGTCTGAGTAACTAATGGAAACATATGCATCCTCACATTTATTTTTAATAAAATTTTCACGTTTTTTTCAATTAAATAATTACATTAATTACTAATGATATTAAATAGTTTTTTTTAGATTAGAAATAGTTTTTTATTAAATTGAAATAGATCTTTATATTAATGTTATTTATAAAGAGGTGATTTTTTATAAAATAAGAAGTTTTTCCAAAACATTAAACTTTTTAAAAAATATGAAATATTTTGAAATTGATCTTTTTAAAAGGAATAATTTTTATAAACAAAAAATAATTAAAATTGAGAGCGGTAATAAAAATTTTCTAAAAATGGTATTTTTTTAAAAACAATTAATTGTTTGATAAAATGTTTATTTTTTGTAAAAACCAATAAAGATTAAAATTTTGATATCATTTTTTTATACTTATAATTTTCACTAATGCATAATTTCAATTATATATTATCTTAAAATATCGTTTTATAATTAATAATTTTTATTTTATTTATTAAACCACTATATTACATGGGTTTACTATAGATAGTTCATCATATAAACTAGTAACACATATCACAGCATCACTATGATAGAATTTAGAATCCACACACTTGGTGTCTTTTTAGTTATGTGAATTTTGTCTCAACGGCAAGATCAAAGAAACACCTTATGCCTATAAGGCGAAAGAGCTTTTGATCTAATGTTTAGAAATGATCGAAAGATGCATTATTGCAAATACTCAAGACTTCACTATATATGATGATGCTTACTCGGTAAAGCATAAATATAAAGCATTCGAACTATTCGAAATATTTTTAAATGAAGTTCAAAATCAGCTTGGTAAAATAATAAAAGTTATTAGATCGATAAATTTCATAGTTGTGATCTTGAAGAAGGTCTAGAGAGAGTTCTAGGAAACATCTAAAGAGTTGTAGGAATATTTCACAACTCCACCTCGAACAAATCAACATAATGGTTTGCTTATATTTTATAAAACAGTTGCTCCCTTAATCATTTGGTTCCAGCCAAAAAGTGGATTAGACACCCTATGAATTATGGCATTCAAAGGTTCCAAAGATAAGAAACTTCCAACAAAATTGAACCTAGATTCGAAAGATGTATTTTTGGGATATGGCGATATGCCAAGGATACTATGTGATATTACTTCTACAATAGAGACGAGAAGAGTCTCAACAAGCTAAATATATGAGGACTGAATTTGTTTAGGATATGTCAAGAAAACTATAGATCTATCAAGATTTGCCAAAAGCCTAGAGATATGAATTTCTCATAATAGAGGACAAAGTATATTTAATAGATCAATGTGAATTCAGTAATTATTTAAATTTTGACTTAGATATACCTATTGACGTTTTGAACGCTAAAAAGATGGAATACACGCATGACAATCAAGTCTAGGACCTAGTTGATATCCCTCTAAACAACAAGGTTGGAGTAAGTGGGATTTCAAAAAAAAAGACTGACATAAATAAAATATACATATTTTTAAAGTGTGGTTTAATGTAGCAAAAGGTTTCACTTAGACTTAATAGTTTGATTATTAAGAAAACATGCTCTCCCATTACTATGTTTAATCCTTCAAGGTGCTAAAATCATCATGTATATTACAATTATGAAAAATGACAAATAGATGTTAAAACATGAACGCTTCTTAATCAACATCTTAGTGAATGTTTTTATATTGTGCAAAATGAAGGTTCCCTTGATCTAAACACTTTGACAAAGTATGTAAACAGAAGAAATCCATTTGTGGACTTAAACAAGTCAATACGAGCTAGAACTTTTTATTTGATGAGAAATCAAGAAATTTGATTATATCAAAAATGAGGATGAGTCGTGTTTACAAGACAGTGAAAGCATATGTGTTTTCTTAATCTTGTAAGTAGATGTCATATTACTTATTACAAGTGACATTCAATTCCAAAATCAAAAAGATTGTAAGTCTTGACTTGAAACTTGTTTCCTAGTGAAATATTCAAAGATCTTGGTGAATCAACATATAGGAGATTTCTTCATCTTTTTATACATATCAAATGTGTTTTTTCTCAATAATTTCTTTTTAATAGCTTACTCATAGATGTTTTATAAGTTAATTAAAAACAAGGGGTTATTGAATTTTAATAATTCTAACTTTCATTTATTTGCCAGGAGTAATCCTAACTCAAGATATATTTACAAACACTTTCAACTTGCTTATATTCCTACAGTGATCTCATACTAACTAAAAATTAACTCAACTAGTTAAGATGATGTACTCATGATATGTAAATAAGAGAAGGTCATGGGTTCAAGTCTCACTCTGAGCAAAAAATGATCAGAGTTAAGCTAAAGGGTTTTCTCAACAATGAGTTTCCTCCTGAGGGGATTGGGGGTGTGGTCTCGACTACAAATATTTAAGAGTATTAGAATTCAATAACCCATTAAAACATGACATACCTTTGCTAGTAAATGACCTGGCTAGCAGACGACTTAGCTTTTGTTAGATTTTATGAAAGAAAATGTCAACTTACATCATACATAAATTACTACTTTAAATTTATTATGATATTGGATTAGGGTTATTGGATTTTAATAATCTCGATTTTCATTTATTGTTCGGGATTAATCCCAACTCAGGAAATATTTATAGTCACTCCTAACTTTGAAATTGTTTTTCTTCAATGATCCCTTACTAATCGAGAGTAAACTCTGGTTAGTTTTTTGTCTGAAATGGGACAAACTTTGAGTTATTTTTCAACTCTAGCACCGTCTAGTCTCAATTAAGCTTGTTTTCCTTTATCTAGCCTCCATCATCACCTGAAATCCACCTCCAACGAGTTCGGTGGTTCAAATCAAAAGGTAGAGATTGACGGGTTATTAGGTGCAAAAGTTTCAAATTGACGAACTTGATAATAGATTTCAACTTTGTGTTTAATTCTCGGTTAGTAAGGAATCGTTAAAAAAATAAACTTAAAATTTAAAGTATCTGTAAACATTTATTGATTTGGGATTAATCACAAGTAATAAATGAAACGTGGCATGATTAAAATCCAATAACCCTATTAGATTATAAGAAACATATTAGTTTATTTGGTTGATATTAATTAAATATTAAGTAATGACGAAAAATAAATTTATTATGATATTGGATTATAAAATACAACTTAGTTGCCTAAACAATAAACTATGATTTAGGCGAAAATTTTATGGAGGGCTTTAGATTACACCACACATCCCTTATATTTTTTGTTTATTAAGTTCTATATATAATTGATCATGTTGTGTTTGCACGAGCGCGTGCAGCATATGAAATTGTTTAGCATTTAAATAGTAGCAATTCATAATATTTCAAAAATAAAAAATTAACACCCCTATATCTTATACATTATATTTAGTTAGTTAAATTTAATTATAAATAATATAATTAAAGAAGAAAGTTATTGATGAATAAAAAGTTATCATAAATTTAATGTTTAAGATTTAAAATCATACGAAATATAGAAATGTTTAAATGATATTTAATCAATTTAAGAGTTAAATTTAAAATGTAAGTTAAAATAGATAAACAAAAAAAGTGTAGATGGAATACAACAATTTAAAGGCTTTAAAATTATGATAAGCGACATTAAAAATCTTTATTTAAAATATAAGCTCTATTTGTTTATAGGTAATATTCATAAAAAAAACTTGTATCAACCAGCGAATTAGTGTATAATTATGGTCCTTTGGTTATGCCTTATCTACTTGTAAAATCAATTTTGGAGGATTAAAATTTACTAACAAATTGCGTTCAAGTGCTTTAAAAAGTAAAATGAAAAGTACCAATGACGTCACAAATGGTAATTACATTATGATATCCAGATTCCTTTCGAATACCAGAACCACCACTAGCGTAGTTTACACCTCTTGTGAATTGGTCGATTGTTGCTGTAGCGTACGATGGAATGAACTCATCAAAGCCAAGAAATTGACCTGAAATCACAAGAACGATTCGTCGAACTCAATGAATTGATGTCCATATGTTTCATGTATCCCAGCCAAAGTACATAGTTGACTATTAATAAATTGTCTAGGAACATCCCTTATTTGCTTAGAACAAATAATAATGAATTAAAAACAACTTTGACACTTTTAAAAATAAAGGACTGTTTTGCAACATTTAAATCAATCTATTAAGAGTTCAGATGTCTGAATAGTTAAACATTTATTGGTTCAATGTGTTTATTTCGTGAGCAAATGCTTGAATAGTTCAGACATTTGCTTCTGAATGGTTAAGTATTATACTAATGATAAATGGTTACAAGATTTAATCTGAATAGTCAATACCTCTTATCTGCATTGATCAGACATTTGTCTTTGAATAGTTAAGCGAAATACTAGCTATTAATGGTTCAGATCTCTTAATGGTTCAGCATTTAATGATTTGATCTTTTATTGGTTCAACACTTAATAATTTAGACTTTTTATTGGTTCAGCACTTCATCATTCATATGGATGATTTAAAAAAAAAGAACTTTAGAAAACCAATTATTTTAAGCAAAGTTTAAAAAATCAAAAAGTTTTAGAATGATGTATAAAAAAAGAACGGTTTGAAAACCGAAAATTTTAAAAACATGTTTTCAAAAACTTTTTTATTTGTTTAATTAAAAAGTAATTTATTTAATAATAATCTTATTAAAAATGAAATTATAAAAAATATACAAAATAAAAAATTTGAAAAATATAAAATTTTCTTAAATAAAAATAATACTATAGTTTAAAAGGTAAATTAAATAGATGGTTAATGCGAGTAAAATGCTATTTTTTACAATATTTAACATCACTAACGATTGACTAACAGAACTAGAAATCATATATGAAAGAGAAAGAAATAGTAGGGACTATATTCAAATATTTTAAAAGTTAAGTACCAAATCCAAAATTTAACATAACCACATGGATCATCTATGTAATTTACCCTTGTTTAAATTAGATAACTCAAGTTTAAAAAATATTTTAATGGGATCACTAAATTTTAATATTTTATTTAATTTATAAGTCTTAACACGTTTTTTAGTATTTTTTTTGTTTCAATTCAAAAATATTTTTTCTTCTTTTTGATGCTAATATGGAACAATGACGAGAATTTAAAGTATTTTTTCTATTTTTTTAAATATAATTAACATGCTTTTTTTCTAATATAATATTATATATAAAAAATTCCAACCCTCACATCTTCTCCTCTACTATCTTGACATAAGAAAATTCAATGATTACTCGATTTAACAGTTTAGTAATCCAATTTAAGAAAAATATGTATAAGTGATCAAATTAAAAAAAATTAAATCTTGATTATTATTCTGTGAAAAATTTCTCTCTTAAACAATATGATTATATAATTATGAATATTTATAAAATATATAGCTAAGGATATAACGGTTATAAGTCATGACTCTTCAAACAATGTGAAAACACTTAAGGTTGCGTTCGGTTGGAATGAATGAATGAAATTGAGAAACTAGTATAAATTTCAAGTAAAATTATGTTTAAGTGGGTGATGAAATATAAAACCCAAGGTAATGTTTCACCTCAAATTTTCTTGGTTGTGAGATTCTCTCTCTAGATGGAAGAATTTTGAAATCACATAACCAAAAGAATTTGAGGTGAAACATTTATTTGATTTTACGTTTTATTATTCACTCAAACATAATTTTACTTGAAAATTATACTAGTTTTCTATTTCATTCCATTCCTTTTAACTAGAAGCAACCTTAAACTTGACACTAGTTCAAATTTTATAAATTCTTAAATTCCCATTTCGGTTATCCTCGCTACTAATCAAATGATCCTCACCGGTGGATGATTCCACATAAGAGACTTATTTGTTTAGTTATTCATACAGAAAATTATGGTTGATATTTTTAATAGTCAATAGGTACAAAGAACTTTTTTAGTTTAATGTTATTAATAAAACTCTTTTTTTCATTAGATTTTTCATTAAGTCTAACCATATGAAATATACATATGAGTATTTTGGTTATTTTACACCCAAACAACTATTCTTATACTCTACTTGAATAAAATAAAATAAAAATTGAATAGAAGTATTATTAAAACCCAGCTCCAACCTGTCCTACCCTTTAGTTTCATCCCACTAGTCTTGTTTTGGACAACGATATTATCTTCCACACCTCTAGAAAACCCTTGATTATTTGTTTTTACATTAGGTTGTTTCAATCTTGTTTTCCCTTTGATTTCATCACTAAATGACACTCCCTTATGCAAATACACAGCTTCGACCCATATATACTACTTCTACTCCTATACCTTGTGCCATTAGGGATATCATCATAAGGGAGAGGGTGAGATGGGGTTCTAATATTTCTTTTATTTAATTTTTAAGCATTTTACTATTTAGTTAAATTATTATTACAAGAATAGTTATTCTAGAGTAAAAAGACAAAAATGTATATTGAACATGACTAGATTAGCGGACAAATCTAGCGTAAGGTTAGTGTTAAGTTGTATATTAAATGAGCGTATCTGATGCTTGATCTAGCTCCTGTTTTGAATATGGGCGAGGAGGGGCCCGTCACGTCACAATATGATGTATGTAACCTTACCATATACTTTATGCATGAAACTGCTTATACTGCTTGAACTCATAACCTTAAGATCATAAAGTACGTATAAAATCTATAATTCTAGAAAACTTTTTATGTACTTATCGAAGAATATGGATGATTAATGATCTAATCTATAATTGTTTATATACATAAAAGGATACAAAGTATGTAATTTACTATTCTTAATAATTACATTTACAACTTCTTAGGTTCTAATTATTCGTTTTATATTTCTTTAAGAGAATTTATAATTAACTAATTGTATTTATTTATGATTACTTTTAATCTTCTTATTATAATAAAAGGGTAACTAAAAATGTCACATGACATAAAATAATAATTAGAAATGTCACATTACAACACTACATTCACTTTTAATAAATTTTTCTCACTTCTCTCTCCTATTAAATAACTCAATTAATTACTATTTATATTATTTAATTCTATTTTATTATTATAAATACTTTTTAAAATATTAAAAAATAGATCTTTTTATTAATGTTTTTTTCTAGAGAAACAAATTTTTATAAAAAGAAAATTTTCTATAACGTACTTCATACATTTTTTAAAACATGAAATATTTTAAAAATGATATTTTTTAAATGTGTTCTGTTTTTAAACGAAATGTTTGATTTATTTTTTTAGTAAAAACAAAGAAAGTATATAAACAAATTTTTAAAAAGTTAACATCATTGTTTTATTACTTATAGTACTTACTTACACATAATTTAAATCACATATTATATAATAGTTATTACGTTCTTATTTTATTTATCTAACCCGTGTAATACACGAGTTCACTAAAACTAGTTATACTATAAATATGTAAAATATGATCTAAATATAAATTACTACCATTGCAACTAATCATTGATTTATGTAACAACTTTGACATTTGGTAGTAACTGATTGGTAGTTCGTTCTTTCTTATGTAATTGCCATATATAACAATTATAACCGCCATACATTTGCAGGGAGAATTGTGACATGTAGTTGCTATTGTTTGGGTCGTATATAAATGACTTTGGTCTTATTTTGACACACACACACTTATGTATATCTTCATGCGGATATTGCATAAAATACATCTCGTTCTTCAGAAATTACTCTGCCACTAAAAATTTTGTATGTCTACAAAGTTCTTTAATTTGAATGTGATTCTAGAATTTAAAAAACTATACAAGCAGTTACAAATTTTAGAAACACAACATGTTGTCACGAGAATATAAATCACTAATTCAAGACCAAATCGTAATACCCAAATCACAAACTCCAAATTAGTTGCAAGTTATAACCAATTTGCACGCGTATGCAAGTATTGGTGCACAAGTTAGGGTGTTGGAGTGTAACAATTAATCGATAGATGTTGTTTGAACCTCGACATGAAAGACAACAACACAAAGATTGAACATAGGAGGTTAGGTTATTGATGGTGGTAGAGATGACGGTTGGTCGTGGTGCATCCGAGAGGTCCAAGTGTTAAAGTGGAACAAGAGTTATTGTGAGGTGGTTTCTAAGATAACAGAATTATGATATAGAAACACATATTCATTCAATTTTGTTTTTAAGTATGTATAGAAATATATATTACATATTTGAGGTACTTCATACATGTGTTGTAAGATTTTCTTTATAAAACTAACTGTGAAGTGATCGTGCTATTAGGCTTTATGGCAAATTAATGAGGTGTATAAGCACCTGTAACTTTACTTCAAATATCTTTTATATGTCAGTGATGTAATATTATCTCACTCGTTTTCTAATCCTATTATATATGACAAGCACATAATATATACAAATATATTATATGATTTTCATAGTTATCTATTTAAAATTGATTTTGTAATGAGCATGTACACATAAATATGTGTGCCCGCTATGTAATCATGCATTTGTGGTACATTCATTTGTTGTTCAAGTTTAAAGTTTAAGATAGTATTACATTTATTATTCATGTAAATTTATTTATTTAGAAGGTGTAAGCAAATCTATATTTATACCTTTCTCCAAAACATTATCTAAAAGTTAATGGACAAATTTAGTTTTCTTCTATAATACTTGTGTCAAAAGTGACAATTAGGAGTATGCAAGAAACCAAAATAACTGAACCACAACCGTAATATCCGACACAACCGAACCGAAAAAACCGAAACCAATAAGAAACCGACGGTTTGGTTTGATAATTTTTTAAAAATTGATTTTTTCGGTTCGGTTTTGGTTTTGCGTGTAATAGAAACCGAAAAAACCGAACCACAACCATAAAACCATACTTGTAAATTCTGAAGTATATTTATACACTTATAAACATGACTAGCCTATAAATTACTTGTATAATTTATGTTGTCTAAAATAGATAGATGTTTAGGTTTCGAGCATAGTTTTTAATTTTTTTGTTTTGGTAGATTAAATTATTTTTATTGAACTTTTTGTTATTGTATTTTATTAATTGTAATTAATTTTAATATGAAGTAATTATAAGAATCTATAGATTATGTTTAAAGATCAACAAAATGATGTGAGCTTAAAAGTTTTAGTTTAAATTTATTACTTTGAACCAGTTTAAATAAAAAACAAAAAAAAAAACTTGAAGCCCAAAAACAAAACCGAAAAAACCGAAACCTAACCAAAACCGAAGTGAAAACCGAAAAGCAAAAACCAAAAAAACCGAAACCGAACGGTTTTAAAAACTTAGAAACCGAAATATCGGTTTTTGGTTTCGGTTTTAGTTTAAAACCGAACCAAACCGACCATGCTCACTCCTAGTGACAATTATTGTGAAAACTGTAAACAAGAAAGAGTCGTACCAATGATGTCTGCGGATGTTCTACCATTTGTAAACCTTCCGGTGTAACCTTTTGGAAAATCAATCCCATAAGGTAGATAATCGGCCAACCAGTTACTCATGAGATTATTGTTATTGCCACTATCAACAAGCGAGTCTCCTAATATAAAGTAACATGGGACTTGTGGTTGTTCAGAGACGACAAACATTTCAAAGTGCAAAAGCAATATTGAGCCAGTGGCCAAGATTAGTTTGCCAAAATCACTATCCATGTTTGTTTGAGTATCAAGTCATGGATCACTCATTTTGGTTTGGAACTAAAGCTACTTTAAAGAGACAATGAGAGGTTGCTATAAGAGTTAGGCAAAATGATAGAAAATTTGGTGAAAACTAAATATGATGGTGCTGTATTTTCAAGATAAATCTATCGCAGAAGTTTAGTAATTTATTGTAAGCTCAGGATTATGTGTGCTTAACTTTTTCTAAATGTGTGATCATGATTTAGTAGAAAGTTATAGATTTTTCATATGTGATTAATTTTTTTTGATAATGAAATATTTAAAATTTCTTTATTTTGCTAAGATTTTAAAATATTTGTCTGAGTTTTGTAAATTTTGTAATATGTGCAAAGTTTATAAATTTTATGGTGTTATAATAATTTTAAATACGTGGATCTCAAGATTATGTGTGTTTAAATTGTATAAAAAACATCCGTACGTGTGATCATGATTTTACAAAAAAGTTTGGTACTTGCAAAATTTAATGTTTCTGTGGTCTAAATCTATTAAAATTTGAGACCATCAACTATTATGGATTAGCTTTTTTTTTTGAACGGCAAAATTATATATATAGATAAAAAATTAAAATCACGCCAATGACTCAAATCTAGACAAAATAATTTTTCTTTATATTTAATCCAAATAAACGATAACACCAAAATATCTTCAAATATCGCATCCACATCACGATTGTCGTTCTTGAACATACGATCATTCCTCCAAATCCAAATGTGCCACATGGTAGCATGAATAATCACCAAAAGAATATTTTTAAACAATTTATCACCATTAATATTGATAGGAATTTGGAGTAATTCTTGAATGCTTTTCGTTCCGGTAAGGATGCGCCTACACCAAGATTGAAGTTTTACCCAAAGAAGTCTTGCAATTGAGCATTGAATGAGAAGATAGTTTGTGAACCCCAAGTGTTCACCACAAGCTAAGCACATTGTACTCGCCACTAGAACATTTCTTTTTGCAAGACCTACGAGAGACGAAATACGACCTTGAACTGCACGCCAAACAAAACATGAAATCTTTAACAGGATCGAATTAAGCCAGGTAAAGTTCATAAAAGGCAATGAGAATAAGACTTTATTGATTTTTTATTTAAAGGAGGCCACCAAGAAGGATCCTGAACCATCACCAACCCATACAAAAACATTTTCACCAATATTAAGATTAATCGACTGTAGAAAGGTCGCAAGGGATATCAACTTCTGAACTTCAAGAACAGTGGAAGGAGACTTTTTCCAATACCAAGTGAATTTACGATTATTGATGGGACATTACATCTTTCGATAATCTTTGCCTTTTTTAATTTTTTCTAAGGCAAAAACATTTGGGAAGACATCTTTTAAAGTCCTCATATCACTCCAATTATCTAGCCATAATGTCAATGAAGCCCCATTGTTGATTTTACCTTTGATTAGATCATTTAAATTAATATTTAGCTCTTTTGAATCCATTGTAGTTTTCATTATATTCCACCATACATCAAATATGGATTTCTTCCATGGAATTGCCTCCATCATCCTGTTGGAAATATATTTTAATGATCTTAACCCAAAGTGCTCTTGGTTCGTTCCTAAATCTTCATATCCAGGGGCGAAGCTATTAAGGGGCCGGGGGGG
>BJCM01068810.1:2500-23173 GCA_018326385.1 Flaveria bidentis
ACGCAGGTGCACTCGAAACCGAACCCGTATTCATAACATTGAAACCATATGACTTGAAATGGACTAAATCGATTCTTTATAATCGATGGAAAACAATGAATTCGATCCCTTGAATTTATGGCAACATCTAAATTCATCTAGAAAACACCCAAACACCCTTATCGATCATCACCATTTGATCGACCTACAACTGATCCGTTTGTTTCCTTTCGATTACATCTGTATTCACCATACGAAGCTTCACAATCCTTGAATTGAACCAAATTATCCAGAATCAACTCCATTCGATAGTATCTCGATCGCAACTGTTCTTATACTTGTTCCACTCAAATCAATATTAATTCAGGTATTTCTACACACACACACTCGATTTTACATGGGGATTAAAAGCCCTAACCTTTTGTTGATCAACAGAATTAAATTAAGGTTCAATTTGATCCAAATCGAATCTAGGGTTCATGTGTATTTGAGGGAATTAATCATGAAATGTTTATGAAAATTTCAGAAGGTTTTAAACGAATTCAGGCTTATAGCCTAATGGTAACACACACATTGTCCACACAGGGGTCCGGGTTCAAATCCGGGCACCCTATATTGTTTCTAAAACATTTTTCTTTCACATTTTAAATTGCAAAAAACAGCAATATATTATAAAAAAATTATTTTGTTAAATAACTTTAACCTATGAAGTATTATTTAATTTATAACACTACTAAAACATTTTAATTTTATATTTTTACTATTTATAAAAGATTATAAATGATATAAAATATTAAAAAATTATTTATAGGTAATAAATTTTATTCAAACTATTTCGAGTCATTTTAATTCAATTTCTTGTAAATTTTTTCGAATAGTAAATTATTACATTATATATTTTTTTACCAAAGCTAAATAATTAACTATTAAATTAATTATTTCTCCCACTCTAATACAAAAAAATTATTTAATCGCTCATTATAAATTAAATATTTAAATAATATTTAACAGTATAATTTCACTAATTTTTCATTATCTACAATCTTAGTTATTTAATCAATTTTTTTATATTTTTTAATACATTATTTTTAAACTAACTATTAAAACCCTCAAATCATAATTAAAACCCTAATTCATATATATTCTTCAATCATTATATTGTTTTAATCTAACACACCATTCCATAGTTAAATCCGTGAGAAAACCGTTGGTGTCTAATCTTGTATATTATTAAAACCATATTATTATACCATGTGAGTATTCATTGCCCTTCTTATGTGTTTATATTTTATGGAAATCATGTATTCAATATCATAGTTATTCTATTTTATTCTAAATTCAATTCAAGACATGATATGTTATTACTTGCAATTATGTGTGCGTAGTTAGATAAACTAGATGAGAAAACAATCATTTATTCATGCAACCATGATAACAATGATAGATCTATTGGTTTGACAAATCCACTCCATTTGTTTGGTTGTGTGGTGATTGGAACCGGAATCATTCATTCTATAAGGCTTCGTTTGTGGAATGAGTCAATTCAGTAATTAGGTTTGATTATGTTGGTTTGTCTTTTATGTTACACTATTACACTTATAAGTCTTGATATTGCCATGTGAATTCAATTGTTTTCAATCATTCAATCAATATATATATATGTATGCAAACCTGTGGTTACTCACCGGCTAATTCGTTAGCTGACTTGTTACTTTTTCACATGATTTCAGAATACTATTTAGTGGACTTCTCCATGCTCATATAGTACTTGGACCTAGATTTATAAAAAAAACTTTATTATGTTATTTGAATCTTTATTGAAGTGTAATAAATTATTTGCTTAGCATTATTCAATGAAAATGACATTTAATATTATTTCAACTTATTTAATTCCATGAGTTATGAACAATCGATTCACATTCATCCGCCTAGATGATTCTGCTATCCGTCGAGGTGTGACAAAGATACCCATGAGATTGAACATATAATCAAGTCAAATAAACACAAATAATCATTAAGGAAGGTTCAAGAATGCAAGATCGGTTTATGTCACTTAACACTTTGTTTTTCTCTCAAACTCACTTGAACTACACTCAGATGAAGGCAGAGTCTATAAGAATTGATAACAATATAATAAGTAGTAATGAACATAGAAAGATAATTTTCAAGGTACTTGCATATATTTCTTCTTAACTCAGAATGTTACAAGACTCTTACAAGCATGGATTATGAGTTACAATGAGAAACTATATATAATACTACCTACAACCCGATATACTTTGATACCAGCTGGGATCCCATAACTAAAGCAAATACTACAGTGCTAAAGTTAAGGTATCTTAGATAAGTCTTATCTAAGATATGGTAGTCATGACATGTCCATGACTTACCTTTTCTCACCAACTAAAGTTGGCAACTGTGCTATCTAACAAAAGGTGAACAGTAGAATAAAGTAAGGTCAACTACATGGCTTTTGAGAAAGCGCCATGCAGTATCTTAGAGGTCTGTAGCGGATTGTCAGAGACCATACTTATGTCTACTGGTTCATAGTAGTGTCTTCTGAAGGTTAAATTGGCTTCGGAATAACTTGTTCTTCTGAGCCACTTATACTTCGGAAGAGGCTGCTTCTTCTAAGGCTTTAAGGACTTCTGCTTTTCTTCAAACTTCAGAAGTAGTCTTTTGATCTTTACTTCTTAGACTTGATCTTCGGAAGTGAATACTTCTGTCTTCAGAAGCAGAGTTTGTCTTCGGAAGTTGATCTTTTAATTAAACTTCAGAAGAGACTCTATTTCCTTCGGAAGTCTATTTTAGCTTCGGAAATCTTCTGTTATCTTCACCAAAATAAACTAAGTGAAATGGTTTTGGTTTCACCAGCCTTCTACTTGATCCAACAAACTCCCCCTCAGCTGATACTACCAAAACTTCAGTTGTTCCTGCTTCTCAAAGCTTTCAGCACTAAGGAAAGCAGATATTTGTCTGTCTCTTTGTTCTTCCCGGATGTAGTGCTGAGAAGCTTGTACAGATAATTCATTGACAGGAATTCCAGTCTATCACCCTAAATGATGTGCACCTTTGTTGTGTCCCTCTGAAAAGAGTAAGTTGATGGGAGCTATAATCATATTTCCATCTAACTATAGGTTCTAATTCAGGAGCCTCCACCATCTATAGAAAGGTTATGCCTTTGGTGGGAGATCTATCCTTGTCTTCCTTTCTTCTCAGTTTCAACTCTTCTTCAATCTTGGCGTTTGCAGTTAACTTAGAAAGATGAAGACTGTTGAGATGATTTCTGATACGAGCAATAGTTTTAGAGTTGGAGGGAATAGAGAATGGTTTCTCTGCTAACTCAGCAATGTCAAACCTGCTAGAGTGTAGCAGAGAGGTGGCCTTCAGCCTGTTGACTTCACCATTCTCTCTTTCCACTACAAAGTTGTGAGAAGCTTCATCGAACCTCCACTGGATTATTTTCTTTCTAGGCACAAGAGACTGACTAGGAATCTTGTCCTCTTTCTTTGTATCCAGTAGAGTCACCATCTTCCTTCTTAGTCTCTTCTCTTCATCATTTAGTGAATCTGAGTTAAGGCCTAGAATTTTAGCAGCATGGTCCATTGTTCCTCTGGGAAAATCAAGAAATTGATCTCTTGTGAGGGACCTTGAAGATCCATCAACATAGGTTAGTTTGACAGAGTCTTCCTCACAGGAGATGTCGCTCAAAGTTGTGAAATTGGTGAGCTTAGTCTTGATTGCCTTAAACTCCTCAAGGGAAAGATGTTTGGAAGGCTGAGGGGATGGTTTGGAAGGTTGTTGGGTAGGATGTGGTGTAGTGGTTCTGGTAAGTGTTTTGAGTTGAATGATGGGTAGTTTTGGTGGTTGAGGTGAGGAAGTGGGTGAAGGTAAAGGTGTGGGTTCAGGAGTGTAAGGTTTAGTTTTGATGGTGAATGAAGAGGGAATTGGTTTAGGTTGGGGTTGAGTGGTTGGTGTGAAAGTCATCCCTTGTACCCTTCTGTACATCTCTCTCCTTTTGCCCAGAAGAATGTCAGCCTTGATTTCACTGACAATTTGTTGCAGTGTCCTTTCAGACATGGGACCCACTTGCCTTCCAGAGAAGCCGTGAGCCCGAAGATAGTCTTTCATCCAGGCTTTCTCACCTATCTTCTTGGTTGCAGTGACCCTTGCTTTTTCCTCCTTCTTCTTCTTCTCCTTCAACTTTTCTCTTGCAACCCTTTTTCTCTCTTTCTCCAATTGATCCTGCTCTTTGTTGAAGAGCTATAGGATCGTTTTATCGTTATTTGGAGATATCTCTTGAAGAGAGAAACCTTTGGAGGTTAGGAAGTCTATCCTTTCCCTCCTGAGCTGCATGACAGCTTCCTCTGTTCCTTTTCCTTTTTTGCCTCTAAGGCTAACCGTGCTGCTTCCTTCTGCAGCCTGGTTGCCTTTTCTAGTTCCACCAACTCCTCTAATGGTAGAAGGAGTGTTTCTTCATTGGAAGCTCCAAGTTTGATGTGCTAGTCAATGATCTCTGCTCTCCTTTTGTTGTTGACAGCCTCCTAGTTGGCTACAACTGCTTTTGTACTAGCGGCTAATAGCTTCCCAATTGGTAGTCTTCATTTTCTCTTTAGATTTTCAATCTTTTCCTCTTCTTGAAGCTCTTCCACAGTCATTTTCTTCTTTCCTTTGTTATCCTTTGAAGAACTTGACTTTGGTGGTTCTTGGAGAGTGGGTTTGGATTATGAGAGAGGTAGAGAGGGTGTCTGAACAAGAGGTTGATCTAGAAAGTCCTCACCATTCACCTCAGATGCTAGTTCTAGAATTGCATTTGTGATAGTAGATCCTTGGATAGTGAGAACAGTTCTTCCACAGCTTCCATTTCAGCTTTCTGAAGATTTAGGTTGTTCTTCTGAGGCTTTGACTTTAGCTTTGGAAGTTTGAGGGGGTGCAGATTCTTTCCCAACTATTTCAGTTGCTGGGCCATCAGTCCTTATTCCCCTTCGAATTGAATCTCAGGTTCCATTTGGACATTAGGTTGACCAACTTCTTCCATAGTGGTAGAAGGTGCACTTAGCCTTAGAAGCTCTTCAGCTCTGAAGTACATCATGGCTGCATCAGGGCTTGTTTGATCAAGAGAGGATCTCAACAGAAACTTGGAAAAGAGTCTGTAGAGATCTCTGAGCATCCTTGGATCAATTTCAGTACAACTTGGGATGGCTCAAAGAAAGTTGTAATGGGAGCCAAATATTTGGAAGTTAAAGTTTGGCTCTGTGCTTCCTCAAATGTTTGTCTCTGAACACTCTCCCCCTGTTTGGTAGCATCATCTTGAGAGCTAGATGAGCTCGAGGAAGAGGTCAAGAAGACCTGAACAGGTACATGCCTAACAGATCTTTCAGTCTATTTCTCAGCTAGTTGAGCCTTGAGATTATCAATCTCAAGTTGCTGAGTGGCAGACCTTTCTTCTAAAGTCCTAACCTTGGATTCACGGGGAGATGAGGTAATATACCTAGTATGTTCAGCCTCACCACCAGATGTGGTTTCTTGGCACCCTGGTTTCCCTTGCTTAATGATGTCTCTTTCAGAGTCATTAAAAGGCGTGGTTGCCACAGATTCAATCTTAGAGATGTTACCACTGTCCATAAGGTCCATTGAGGCACCTTCTGTAGTGGCAACTGAATCTGCATGAGTCCCTTCCACATTAGTGGGACTCACCTCAGTAATGGGTTGCTGATGGGGGCTAGAGATAAGAGGTCTCTCTAGGCTCTATTGATCTTTGAGAGAGTGTTGTAGATCAACTTCATTGCCATGGAGGGACGTAATCTATTCATCAGTTTTGAAGATAAGGTCAGTGAAAGATAAGGAAGTTAAACCTACTGACCCGAGACTTTGATCAATGTCTACAGGCATTGAGCCTCTGGTGGGGTTGTCCCTTGTTGGCTGCTCAGGAGAGTATAAATACTCATCCTGAGGGTTGTTTGCTTGGGTTTTGGGCTCATGGATTTGAGACTGAGGAGACTCAAAACCCAAATTGAGGTCAAATGAGAAGGATGGTGAGACCTCAAATTGAGTGGGAGCCTATTGTTTCACTCTAGTCTTTTTGGATTGAACATGAGGAGCTTGTTCAATCAGAGTAGATTGAACAATGGTTCATTTGGGGCATCTTTGGTAAGTGATGGTGATGGGATGAGAAGGTAGAGTTGGCATGAGAAGGTAGAGTTGGCATTGGGGGCAGTTGTTGGTGTGGGTTCATCACCTGTGGTGTGAACAGGGATGTCACCAGGAGCTATGTGCTCAATCATACCTGGAAGCAGAGAAGTGTACCTTCCAGTGAAGTTGGTGGATACCTTCTTCAATGTCTTGAAGATGGTTGGCCTCATGTGAGGGACAGTCAGAGCAGCTGCACAGATAAGCTGACTCTTGTCAAGTTCATAGTTGATTATATGTTGGAGAAATCTGGGATACATAAAGAATGTTTCCCTTTGGAGATTTCCCATGAGGTTAGTAAACACAAATCTGGAGTAGTTAAATCAGAGGCTTCTCACTAGTCCATGAACCAAACACCCTAGTTCATAAGGAATTTGATCCCATCTTCCAGATTTGATGGACAGGCAGTGAAGAACAACATGCAGCAGAAACTTCCAGTTGTAGGAGAAGTTGAATTTGTAGACTGTGGATCTGCTGACGTCTCCAACATATCCCACTTGGATATAGGTGTTGTCCAAATCTGATTTGGGAAACTCTGTGGGTGCACCCTCATCGTGAAGCTCAAGATGATCCCTGATGAGTTGTTCTGTATTGACCAACTATTGGCCACAGATGCTCGAACGAATTACACGATTCCTATTTAGGGTTTTAATCTGACCATTTTCCCAGAATTCAGCCATATGGTTGGAATAACAGTGGGGTTAATGGTGAGGGCAGTGTAATAAGTTGATTGGGTAAGAAAGGAGATGATTTCAGAGAAGTCAGCATCTCTTGAAGAATCAATAAGTGCGACTTGGTTATGCTGAGGGTTGATTGCCATTTGAGAAAGGTGAATGTGGATGAATTTGAGCTTAGGTAAATTTAGAGTGAAGGAAGCTTTTAGGGTAGTAAAAATGAGGTAAGAAAATGAGAGTGAACAGTCGAGATTATTTAAAAGAGGGTGGAAAGGCGGTAATGGGGTTAGGATAAGGTAATGGGATGTTTTAGTGGATGAAATGATAGCGGCGGTAAGGTTTAATTCAGTTAAATAATCCGACATCATTAACAAAATCTTTACTTTTTACAGTGTGCGGCCCAAGAGATTTCCGTTACACAGTAAATCTCTCTTCCGAATATAAATCATTTCCGAAGTTGATTTGTCTTCTGAAGGCAATTTCTAATTCAGAAGGAAAATCTTTACTTCCGAGAGTAAAGGTTGCTTTATGAGTGGAGAGTTTTATAAGCTTCGGAAGTAGATCTGATATGTAATCAATCGCTTCTTCCGAGACTAAAAACTCTTCCAAGAAGAAAATTAGCCTTGGAGAAAATTTTCTTCTGAAGTTATGCAAGATACCTTCTGACGGTTAATTTCTCTTCGGAAGGATTTATACTCAGAGAAAATTTTTAGAGAGAGACCATTTATAACAGGGCTTAGATTGTATTGACATAAGATATTACACATTAAAAAGGGTTCAAAAGAGGTAATCTAATCAATGTTTATCATCCCAATAGCTGTTATGAGATACTTAAATCTTTGTTCATGAAAAGCTTAGGTGAACAAATTATCATATTGTTCATTTGAGTCAACTTTGATTAGCTTAATCAAAATTTTCTCATTAATATCTCTAATGAAATGATACATGATATAAATATGCTTTTTCTTGGTAATGTTGTTGTCAATATGGATAGGAGTGCTCATAAAGTTGAACCCATAGTCTAACATCTAGTTCTGAATCCACAGCAACTGAGCACAGCAGCTAGCAGCAACAATGTATTCAGCTTCAGCAGTTGATGTAGAGACAAAGGATTGTTTCTTGCATTGCCATGAGATGATCCTTCCACCAATAAATTTACATCCTCCTGATGTTGATTTCTTATCAATGTTGCAACCACAATAGTCACTGTCAGAGTATCCATAGAGATTAAAATCACTATTCCTTGGACCGTTAGAAGGGGGTAATGCACTTTTACAACACAATAATACAACAGAGGAGAGTTCTTTAGAACACTTAATAGATCAAATATGGAACTAGTTAACTATTACAAGTGATGCTAAGAACATAAGTAAAAGAGAGACATAACAAGATAGCAACACAATAATTTAGTTTTGTAGAATACAGTATATTGCTTCTCAAGTTATATTACAAAGTGTTACAAAGCATAATGGATAGTTACAAGTACTTGAGATACATATACCACATCCTACGGCCGGCCATACTTTAAAAGCCAGCAAGATACATAAGACTAGACAACAAAATCAAATGTAGAGTCAAAAGGCAGATTGCCTTTTGACTTTTGACTATGACATGCCATAGCTCATATCCTAATATATTACAAAAAAGATAAAGTACAAATAGAAAGCTTAGACTCAAGACCTTAATGTATAGTTTTCAAAAATCATGGACCTTTTGACCAACTTGTGAAAGTTGGTGAGTCAAATAGAGTTGCAATGGAAAGGTGATCCAGCTTTATGGAAAAGTACATTAGATAATAGCATGTACAAAAAGTCTTCAGAAATAAATTGTCTTCATAAAATTGGCTTTGGAAGACTTTGTCTCTAAATCTTTGGAAGACTTCATAGAAATTAAAATCACTATTCCTTGGACACTAGAGACCTAGTTTGGGTGCTCCTTTGAGGTATATGAGGATTCTCTTGGCAACAGCTAGATGAGACACCTTTGGAGCAGCCTGATATCTTGCATAGATGCATGTAGCAAACATGATATCAGGTCTACTAGCTGTGAGATACATCAGAGAACCAATAATTGCCCTATACTGATGTTGATCAGTATTCTTCCCCTTAAAGTCAGAACAGATTATGGTTTCTGGTTATGGGTGTCTTGGCTAGCTTATAATCCTTCATCTCAAATCTCTCTAAGATGTCATTGACATACTTGGATTGATTGATGAAGAACCCTTCCTTCAATTGCTTCACCTGAATTCCAAGGAAAAAGTCTATTTTTCCCATGGAACTCATCTCAAACTTCTTCTTCATAATGCTTTGTCCTTACATATTTGGTCATTTGAATAACCAATATGATGTTATCAACATAGACTTGAACAAGCAAAATGTCCTTTCCAGACTTCCTAATGAAGAGAGTCTTGTCAATGGTATCTCTAGTGTAACCATTCTTCAGAAGAAACTAAGACAAAGTCTCATACCACAGCCTTGGTGCTTGGTGCAGCCCATATAGAGCTTTATCCAATTTGCACACATAGTTGAGGTGTTGTGGGTCTTCAAATCCTGGAGGCTAGCACACGTAGACTTCCCTATCTATATCCCCATATAGAAAGGCACACTTGACATCAAGTTGGTAGACAGTGAAATTCTTGGATGCAACATAAGCAAGGAATATCCTAACTACCTCAAGTCTTGCAACAGGTGCAAAGACATCAGTATAATCGATTCCTTCCTCTTGGGTGTATCCTTGAACCACCAATCTTGCCTTATTCTTGATAATAAAGCCTCTATCATCTCTCTTGTTTCTGAAAATCCATTTGGTGCCTATAGGTACTTGACCAGATGGTAGCGGACATAGGTTCCAAACATTTTGTCTCTTGAATTGAAGTAGCTCCTCTTGCATCGATTCAACCTAACTACTATCTTTCAAGGCATTTTCCACCTTCTTAGGTTCAATCTGAGATAAGAAGCATTAGTACAAGCAGACATTCTCATGATGAGTCTGTCCTCTTGTTCTCACACCTTCAGAGACATCCCTAATGATGTTTTCAACTGGATGAGTGTTATGAATCCTTAAACGAGGAATCACTTCTAGCTGCAAAGATAGATCCAGATTGGACATATTTTGCTCAGGAGCTAGACTACTTTTTCCAGCTGTTGTTTCAAGTTCATTCAATGAGAACTGATTGAATGAAAGAGAAACATCATCAATTGTTGGCTGTGAAGTAGCATTAACAGTTGCTTGTTCCGTCAAGATGCTACTTCCATCAGTTTGGTGTTGTACATGTTCACCTGATGAACTATCAAGATCACTGAGTGAGTTACTGGTTGAAGCTCCACTATCTTGTGTGATGGTTATGCTATTAGATCTGCCAACAGTGGAAGCTTGTTTGTTGTAGCTCTTGGAGAACTTGAAATAGGTCTGGATAACTCAAACATTTGATTATCTTTAGAATTTCCTTGAGTACCTATTTCAGCTGAAACATTCTCACAAGATGGTTTAGAAAAGTTTGGAAACAATTCTAAATTAAAAATATGATGAGGTCCATTCCCCCTAACACAAGAAGTGTGCTCGTTAACAACAATACTAGATGACTCCTCAAATTGTCGATTCCTAATGTTGTATACTCTATAAGCTTTTGAGCTAGAAGAGTATCCAACAAATATAGCATCATCCGACTTTTCAGCAAACTTTGCCAAATTGTCCTTTGTGTTAAGTATGGTACACCTGCTACCAAAGGACCTTAGAAAGCCAATGAATGCTGGCCTCTTGTTCCATAGCTCATAAGAGGTTTTTCCATGTGGCTTAACTACAAGAACTTTGTTCTGCACATAGCATGCAGTGCTGACTGCCTCTACCCAAAATGTTAGAGGTAGTTTGGAATCAGCTTACATAGTTCGAGCAGCCTTAATAAGTGTCTTGTTCCTCCTCTCAGCAACACCGTTTTGTTGAGGAGTTCTCGGAGCACTATATTGTTTGGTAATCCCTTTTGAGTTACAGAATGAGTCAAGAACAAAGTTCTTAAACTGAGTCCCTTGATCACTTCTAATTATCTTAACCTTGTGATCAATTTGATTTTCTATCTTAAGAATAAAAGATTTTAATGTTTCAATAGTTTTATCTTTAGTTCTTAAAAAAATACCCATGTAAATCTTGTAAAATCATCAACTATCACACGGCAGTATGATTTCCTTCCAATGCTCATTATACTTGTGGGACCAAATAGATCCATGTGCAATAATTGTAATGGAGTAGTGATGGAGTTAACACTTTTGTATTTGTGAGATGCCCTGTGCTACTTCCCTTTCAGGCATGTAACACAGTTATCTTTACAGAAAAATTCTTTTTTAGGCAAACCATGTACCAAGTTATTTTTAGCCAATTTATTCATTGTCTTTAAATTCATATGACACATTCGTTTATGCCACAATGTTGACTCATCACAGTCAGCTTTGGAAATAAAGCATGATACTTCACCCATTGGGGAATAATTGTTCATATCAAGCTTGTACATATCCCCTTTCTTGGGAGATCTAAGAAGCACCAATTCCGGAGGAATTGTCATCCCTGATTTGAGAATAACGCACCTCATGTTCTGTGAAAAGCATTTGGTGCTTTTGATTACAAAACTGAGAAACACTTAACAGATTATGTTCAAGCTGTTTAACAAAATGAACTTTATCAACTTTTAATTTTCCATTGGATATACTTCCCTTGCCAGAAATATATCCTCCGGACTCACCTCCAAACTAGACAGGACCTCCATCATAAAGTTGAAATTGTTGAAGGACAGATTTGTTCCCTGTCATGTGCCTAAAGCATCCACTGTCCATAATCCAAATGTTGTTATTTTTATCATATGGATGTCCCTACACATAAGATGAGATGATTAGTTTTGATTGGAAACCTAAGCCTTGTTGGTCTTGGGTTCTTCCAATGATAGTGACATAATTGAACCAAAGGTTAAGAATGGGGATTCAATAGATGTCTTTGAAGAAGAGGTTTGGGCTGCAACATCCTTCTTGATCTTCCAATCCATCCTTTGGTTGATTAAAGAGGATGAGCCTGTTGAAGCTTTTGCAGATTCTTCCGAAGCCTTTTTCTTTTCAGAAGAAGCCTTCACCACCTTTTCTTCCAAAGCAGTCTTCTTCTAGGATGGTTTAAAGGGAACTTTCTTGTTCTTCTAAACTTTAACAACTTTAGCTTCCGAAGCTATTTTCCCTTCGGAAGAAGGATTTTCTTCCGAAAGCAACCTTGCTTCGGAAACCAGCTTTCCCTTTTTCATCACTTGAACCGTTTGATAAGGTCCAAATGTTAAACCTTCCTCAACTCCTTCTTTTCTAACATTATTTGCATAATGTGTGCTAGCAGGATTGTAGTAACAATCTTTAGCCATGTGGTTTTGCAGACCACACATTATGCATGCAATGTTAGTCTTTTGGAAATATGAGGATTGCTGTTTCTTGTGCTTTTTCTCTTCATCAACAACCATTCCCTTTAACTTCTGATCCTTTAGTAGAACAGGAGTGCTGGTACTACATTTCTTTCTTGAAACAAAAGCACCTACCACTTGGAATCCAGCTAAGATGAATACACTCTTTTGTTTTGGGTCAATCATCAGCTTAGACTTAGCCACTTTCTTTGCAGTTCTTCTTGTAGCTTTACCTCTGCTTCTTCTGGCTTTGGTGGTAAGGATTTGATTTTCACTGGGAGAGGTCGGTTGTTTTACCTGTTCCTTCCCTATGGTGGCCACTATTATTGCATCATTCTTTAACTCATGTAAAGATGAGTCAGCAGATGGGACCTCTTGCCTTCATTACCAAATCTAGGTTGTCTAATAGATTCATAAGAGTGTGGTGGAGCAATTTCATTGGTCCCCAACCCTCTTTTGTTTTGATAACAAATTTTGGAGTGGGAGGATGATGCAATAATAACTTGGAAGTTTTGCTCAGAGATAACATACCTCTTGGCTTGAGCCTCAGCAGTGACAAGCTAGGCTTGAGCCTCAGACAATTTGGATATTAAATCCTATATTTGAGTCTTGTAGTTTGTGTGTTCATGTTTTAATAAGGATACATATTTCTCCAACTCTTCAATTTTTCTTTAATAGTCAGATTCAGCCCTTTTAAAATCAGATTTCAAGATATTTAAAGACTCAATATCAGATTTAATTTCGATATTGTAGTCCTGATATAGTTTAACCTTAGCAATACAAGCAGGAGTACAGAGATGTTCATATACCTTGTTATCATCTGTCTAGCCATGAGTGCTTGAGTAGGAGTCACATCCTATACCATGAAGATCCAGTCAACTTCTTGAGCCATTGTAGTTGTTTCAGTTGACTTTCCAATGGGTTTTGATGTAGAGGGATGTGTGGAGGCCTGTGGGATTCCTAGATTTGTCTTGGGAGCCTTTCATTCCCTTAAAAATGACCAAGTTGGTTACAGTTATAACATTTGGCCTTGGTTTTGTCAAACCCAAACTTGCTGTTAGTTGGGTTCTGAGGGAATTGCCTTCCAGTTCTCTTGAAGAACTTCTTCGCTCTATAGTTTAAAAGAGCCATTTGTTAGACAATGTCCACATACTCTACATCATCTGGACTGAAGCACTCTAGATCATCAAAGCAGTATTGAAAATCACTAGTGTCCACTTCCTAAAACAAAGGCACAGTTGTCCTGAAAGGAACTATGCTGACTCTATTACGACATTGGAGTCTGAGGGAAGGTAATGTATGCTCCAGATGAGCAGGATGGCTGCTAGTTGTAAGTCAGGTAGTGCTGAGGTTGTGTGGGTCCGGAGCCTTCAGCCACCATCAAAGCATTGCTAGCAGGAAGACTTAGGGGTCTGCTTGTATGATGGCCTCTTTTGCTCTCCATCTCTAGACAGTATCCATCAAGGATGCCATAGAGTTTGGTCATGATGAGAGTGTTTAAATTCTTTGTCCTCTATCATGGCACCATTTCCACCAGGTGCTGCCACCTTGGGTTTGTACGGGCCATTGATGATAGAGTACCACATTCTGCTATCTTGGTATCTGATGAAGCTTTCTATGCGTCTGCTCCAAGACCTGAAGTTTTTAGGAGTAATGATGGGAGCTTTAGTCATAGTTCCCATCTCTACTTCAGACTTGTTAAGGGCCATTTTGAGTGAGTTGTAAGGAGGAGTGAAAAACAGGTTGATTTGGATGGTAAGAGCCTAAAAATCTCTGATACCAATTGCATGATCGGTTTATGTCACTTAACACCTTGTTTTTCTCTCAAACTCACTTGAACTACACTCGGATGAAGGCAGTGTCTATATAAGTTGATAACAATATAATAAGTAGTAATGAACATAGAAAGATAATTTTCAAGGTACTTGCATATATTGCTTCTCAACTCAGAATGTTACAAGACTCTTACAAGCATGGATTATGAATTACAATGAGAAACTATATATAATACTACCAATAGCCAGATATATGTTGATACCAACTGGGATCCTATAACTAAAGCAAATACTATAATGCTAAAGTTAAGGTATCTTAGATAATGTCTTATCTAAGATATGGTAGTCATGACATGTCTATTATTTACCTTTTCTCACCAACTAAAGTTGGCAACTGTGCTATCTAACAAAAGGTGAACAGTAGAATAAAGTAAGGTCAACTACATGGCTTTTGCGAAAGCGCCATGCAGTATCTCAAAGGTCTGCAATGGATTGTCAGACCCCACACTTATGTCCACTAGTTCATAGCAGTGTCTTCCGAAGGTTAAATGGCTTCGGAAGAACTTGTTCTTTCGAAGCCACTTATACTTCGGAAGAGGCTACTTCTTCCAAGGCTTTAAGGACTTCTGCTTTTCTTCAAACTTCAGAAGTTGTCTTCATATCTTTATTTCTTAGACTTGATCTTCGAAAGTGAATACTTCTGTCTTCAGAAGAAGAGTTTGTCTTCGGAAGTTGATCTTTTAATTAAACTTCGGAAGAGACTCTGTTTCCTTCGGAAGTCTATTTTAGCTTTGGAAATCTTCTGTTATCTTCACCAAAATAAACTAAGTGAAATGGTTTTGGTTGCATCAGCCTTCTACTTGATCCAACAAAAAACATATTAGTCATCAACATAATAAAAAAATCATATGTGCATCATCTAAGTTAGTTAGGAGTCATCTAATCTAAGTGATACCCATATATCTTGAATAACCAAAGAAAGATGTAGTTAGAGAAGAGTAAATAAAACCAAAATCAAGCTAGCATTGGTAAAATGATGTTTATTCCTTCCTTGGATTTGATAATATTCTTCTTTATGAAGATGCATGAATCTAACCTTGAAGATTAGAGCGAAATAGGGCCTCTTTACTTATCTTTCATAAATGAGACTCATATTAGGTAAAAAAAGATAATCCGAAGCCACACAAAACTGTGTCAAAAATGACACGACTATATTAACCAAGTACACGGTAGCTAGCTCGATAACCAGATACCAAAGAGCTCACACGATCGTGTCAATGGCCAAAATTCAATTTAATCAATCACAAAGTAGCCATCTAAAACCATAAAATTATAATAAAAGGAAAATTAAAGTGTCAATCGATATTAGTATATAACAAAAACATTTAAATTGAGGGATATTATTATAAGGCTCCGTTCCCGAGACGCTTACAGTTGGTTCCTCATCGCACATAAAACATATAATTACCTTTGTCTTACAAAAATGTTGCAGCGGAAACATTCAAAAATGACATCTCATTTTATTATAAAAACTTTTGCCAAATAATACATTGTCATTCAGTTACAAAATACATTGTTGCATTATATCACAAAAGCATTAAATAAATGGATGCCATCCCAAAAGAGCTGAGTAGCCACCTCGAGCCACCTCGTGCCATCCTCAACAATCATTACCTGCCAACTGGAAACACATCAAAGTTAGCGTTGTTGAGTGAGTTCTAGTTTTATAAAATAAATCATACTTTTCTTTCGTTAAAACCATTCTTTTCTTTCATGCGATCATACATCATACGTACACATAGATAATAGTTATATTATCTTCATTATTCATTCATTCTTACTTTCATTCGTTCGTTCATCATTGCATCTTTTCCTTTCGTCATCACCATGAACTTTACCCTTCATTCTCGTGGTACTGGACCTAAGCCTATAATAGACCTTCATCCGTGGTGCTCAGTACCAAATGGTCACAGTACCTAAGGTAAAGTTCAGGTATACCATTGTCATATGCTATGCCCTTCATGCTCATGGTAATGGACCTAAGCCTATAAAAGACCTTCATCCGTGGTGCTCGGCACCAAATGGTCACAATACCTAAGGCACACAACAATGGTTCATACGTATGGTCAATCACAAAGAAAGACCCCGATGTGCATCCTCTCGGGGTAGCGAACCCGCACACCGTTGGGCTAACACCTTTTAATGGCGTGTCCCGACATACAGTACTTGCAAGACTTTCATTACTTTCATCATTCATTAATGCATCTATTCTTACTTCATGTTCCTCTTTCATTATCTTTCACTTACATTACATAATACTTCATTCATTCATTAACATGACACGTAAAGCCACAGGAAAGATAAACATACATCATAATAAGGAACATAACATACACAGTCATCAACATCCTACAGGGCAGCATCATACAGAACAACATCATACATACATAACATGCATAATCATGCAACATCATCATCATCATGCCCATCATGCTCTCTAAGGCCTCAACCGTCATCTTACATGCTCTTAGGGGAACCTTTACGTCAAAACTTACATATGCACTTTCCCACGAAAGTCAGAAGTTAAACTACACTTCTCCTCGGGTGCAGCAACCCCATTCGGGCGTATGGACACCCTTCAGTCGCATGGCCTCCATGCGACTGAACATCATGCGATTGAACCAATGCGGATGAACACTTATGCGAATAAACACTTATGCGAATAAACACCCAATTGTGTGAATGGACTAATGCGGATGGACCTCATGCGAATGGAACTAATGCGAATGAGCACTTATGCGTCTGGACCCTCAGTCGCATGACTTCCCATGCGATTGGCCCCAATCGTGCGAATGGACTCTCAATGGTGCGAATGAATCCTAATCGTACCTCATTCGGCCGTATGGCCTTCATTCGGTCGCCTAGCCCTAGCTGGTGCAGAATGCAGTTCATCCCGAACCTAATTTGCGATTCGACCTCCAAGCTCATCTAAGCCCATTCTAAGCCCAAATCAACCATCCTAAACCTTAGGAATGCATACCACAACACCATTCAAGCACACACTAATTCAAAATCAAGGCTCAAATGAATCATACACACACATACATATACACAAACGGGTTAAACACACACAAACACACATAAAAACCCGATTTTCAGATGTGTTCCAGCCCCAAATCATTCAAAAACGTTTAAAGGAGGGGTCCTAGAACTCACACAAACGACTACAACGATAAGAGCTTCGATTTGACCCGTTTCTCAACGATTTTGCTCACTCGAACCAACCCGAACCAACTTTTCTCCCTTTTTCTCTTCTTTCTCTCTTCTCCTCTTTCTTTGGCTGAAAATGTGGGTGTGGGAGAGGGTAAGGGCTGCCCTCTCCCTTTATATACCCCCACTCACCCGTCTTTCTTTCGTTGGCGAGTTTGGTCCCTCGACTTAGTATTTTATTTCTTTTTCTCCTTTCGTCGGCTTCAAAATAGATAAATAACCGGGTGTTACAATTATATATTATTCACATTCCATGAATTGGTTATTGTGTGTATGTTTATTGATCATATGGTTTATGTGTGTTAAGGTGTGTAATTATGAATATACAGGATGTTATATGTGAGGATAATGCAAACAATAATATGTTAATAACCTTTATGAGTCGAATTATGTGAAAGGACATAGGTAACTGATATTATATAAACTTACTATGTATAATCAAGTCTGTGTAAGCAGGATTACAAGAATGATTTTGTATAGCTTCACTTATGTGGGTAAGTCTTTAGAATCGTACATATGTAATTCCATTGCCATACAATTCATGATGTATGTGTGAGATTAATGTACAGGTTAACCATTTAGTAGTGCAACATTTATAAAAGAATCATGACTTATAATAAACAAGCGTAAGTAGCCAAGGATTATGAAATGTAGTGAAATATGTATCGGTAGTGAGTGTGCACTTAGGAGTTGTTTGAAAACTTCTGAATGATCAAGTGCTGAACCAATAAGAGGTCTAAACCATTAAGTGCTGAACCATTAAGAGGTCTAAACCATTAAAAGGTAGTATATCGTTTAACTATTCAAAGGCGAATGTCTGACCAATTCAGATAATATGTCTTAACCATTCAGTATTAGAACTCTTAACCATTCATCATCAGTATAATACTTAACCATTTAGAGGTAAATGTCCTAACCATTCAGACATATGCTCGCAAAACAAACAATCTGAACCATTAAATGCTGAACCATTCAGACATCTGAACTATTAAGAGGCTGATTAAGAGGCTGCCAAACAGCCCGTTAGTATTACTTTGTGAGTAAAGGTGGGAAGCCCGAGTAATACAACAAAGTGTGTGAATTCTATTTCGGTGATAAAAGTGTGTAAAGTCTATTTACGAGGAAACCAACATGGGCCTTAAATTGATAATAGCTTAGGGTTAGTAAGTTCTAGTTTCTATATGAAGCTAACAATTGAGTACGGAAAGTAGGAAATTTTCCTAAACATGGATAATGTGTGTTTCTAAACAAGTGCATGTTATCAAACAAGTGCGTGTTTTAAATGGTTCGAGGTATATAGTGTGTATGAATTGTGGTGTGTGTGTATTATATGATTGGTTGTATATATCTCAATAGAATGTGGGTTTGTGGTATTTAGTACATGTCAAGATAAGTTTAAGTGAGAAATGATAGGGTATATTTGGGCTGTCTAGCGAGGACAGTTGACATCCTAGAATAGTATGTGTGTACACAGTTTAAAGTGTGAATTTTGCAATGTAAATTACATGATGTGGTATTCCAAAGTTTTACACTATCTATTATGAGTAAATCCAAGCAAAGTTACATGTCTAGTTCTAGGGTGTGACAATGGTTTTGCTCTCTTCTACGGCCCTACTACATTAGCCCATTACCCCACTTGATTTGATACAAAATGATTTGATCATTTTAGCATTTAGAGAATAAATGAGTGAATGAACTAAGCCATTCACACTCTCTCTTCTTAATTTATAATATCCATCAAGAAACGAATGTGTGCCTTCCAGAGATGAAATGATTCTCTATCAAGTCTCTCGCATACCAATATATATTCGACTTGAACTAACAACCCAAATTTACACAAACAACCCAACAAACATCAGTGCACCTCCAAATAAGCCCACTCTAATAATTCAATATATGCAAAATAGAAAAACAAGGAACAACACAAGAATAAAATAAAACAAAAGAGTCTATTGTTTGAAATATATCTATTGTGTTCAGCTGCTCCCTTTAATTCATATGGCAAACTCATCAACCAACTTTAAATTTGCACATGAAAAATCATGATGATTAACAAGAAGCCCCTTAATGAAACATTAGCCTATTGTTGTTTAGAATCAATTGATATTGTCTCAAGAAAATTGGAGAATATTTTTCTTTTAAAGGAAAGAGATCTATTTAAAATGCTTAGTTCTGTCATGAAATACTTACCTAAGATGGTCGTAGAATTAGCATAAAACAAATTTATATGAACATTAATAAAGATCTATAACTCTTGAAGAAAATTTATTAACCAAAGAATTTCTCTAGTAGCATGACACATAGCTTGGTACTCAACTTCAGCAGATGACCTACATATTGTCTCGTGCTTTTTACTTATCCATGAGATTAGAGAACTACCTAGAAACACACAAAAACTAGTTACATATATTATATATTTAATCACTTTCCCTGGTCAAAATCCGTAAATGTAGCTAAATCAAAAGATGTATGTTTTTTTTTTCAAATACCTTAAAGTCTTAAAAAAGTTCAAATTAGAATCTTAAGGTTTATACATAAACTAGCTTAAAACCTAACCAAGATAACAAATATCAGTCCTTGTATGCGAAAGATTTACAAGCATACCTATAAATTGTTATAATCCAACTACATTAGATAATCCATTCTTATTTTTCTTAGACATAGACATAACATTGTCATTTTCTTTAATCGTAGTATTAATAAGTTTACACAGAGTATAAAAATATTCGGCCAATACTTGCACAAAATATTTTCTTATGACCAACAAATTTCATGATTAGATCTAATTACTTTAATTCCACATAAATACTTTAACAACCAAAGCCTTTAATTACAAGTTTAGACTACAAGGCACATTTAACTTTGTTGATTTTAGAAAGATCAATCAACATAAATAAGAAGAGCAAGAAACATAGAACCACCAAAGAGCTATTCTCTTTGTTAGTTCTTCCAATAACATTACTCGTCGAGATCACCACTTCGATTAGGCCGTTGATTAATAGCCTTACCTTTAGCTTCAGTTGTGTCTTACAACTGCTAAACATTATTTGCAGAACCATTTAGTACTGATAGAGATCCAGTGGATCAAGGTGGGGCAGGTTACAACCCAGTCAACAAGGAGCAAAAGTTTAGGGCAGGTTACAACCCAGTCAACAAGGAGCAAAAGTTTAGGGCTGAATTAATGGTGGGCTGAAAACTAGGAGCTGAATGAAGGGGCTGAAATTAGGAATAAGAATTGCTTCATTTTACCTTTAAATTCTCATTTTCCTGTTCTAGTTTTTCTTGTCTTGTTTATTTGGTTTATCGTGTTCCTGTTTTGGAGACTAGCCCCTCTCGAATCGGGCCAACTATATTGTTTTTTTTCCAT
>BJCM01068818.1:0-10087 GCA_018326385.1 Flaveria bidentis
GGAGTCTGCCCGGGAGCCTAGGGCTGCCGGATAAGAGGGGAGATCATGCTCGATCTTCCCCTTGCCAAGAGTCTTGATTCTTATGTTGTAACGAGCTTGTAATCGTTAGGTTTTATCAATGAAACCATTCAATTATAGTTCGTGTTATTGTTTGACTTTTGGTTTGATGTTGTTTATCCTTCCGTCAAGAACATGCTCGGATGTTTATCGATCCAAGACGACTTCACAACATCAACGAAATCGAATTTTGACAGAGTATATTTTCTTTTCGTGCGATTTGGGAGCGATTGAAGAGTGATGAGAATGTGCGACCGACTTCACCCTACTTATACTGATTTTATCTTCATTCGGGCGACTGGACCTATTCACACGTTTCATTCGTGCGACTGGGGCTCAGTCGTGCGACTGGCTTAGTCGGTCACGTTCAGTCGTGCGACTAGGTTTCAGTCGTGCAATTGACTCAGTCGGTCACCACCATTCGTGCGATTGGTTCACTCTTGTGATCCAATTTTGTGGATTGACTCATGCTTATGGTCCAATCGTACGTCTGGTCCATACGTATGGTTCAATCGTGCGATTGGCCCAGACGTATGATCCAATCGTACGACTGGTCCATACTTATAGTCCAGTCGTGCAAATGGCTCATACTTATGAGTTTGACATTATGCACTTTCAAATAGTTAAGATTTTAATTTTTGATAAGACGTTTTGACCAGTGATCATCTCAAACACGACCTTTTTTAATTTTAAAAACTGTTTGATCACCTCAAATGTGATCCTTTTAACTTAAACCTTATGTGTTCACCTCAGACATGATCCTTTTGAATTTAAAGCCCGATTGGTCACCTCAGACGTGACCCATTTTAGTGAGTGATTTAAAGATTGACTTCAAATGCACAGTCCGACTTTTACCTACCAAATGACTAAAAACTAATAAATAAACAACTAGAAATAAAAAAAAGAACAAGATAGATTTTTTTATTTTTGATTTGAGATGTATTTTAAACCTATTAGAGTACTTCTAATCAATTTTACTTCTAGGACAGCACAACTTCAATTCTCTTTTATCATAACTGGAACGATTCATTATGGAGTCATACAGGTATATTAGAATCATTTGGGACACTTTAATAAATTATTCTGATGCTAGATTCTTGTTTTGACCGAGAGTCAATAACAATTTTAGGAAATCATACTAAAGTTACAAGCTGCACACAATGATTTTTACTTTCAAGAACTGCAGCTCACATTGATTGTCAGTATGCTTATCCTCTTAAATCCATAAACAAATTTTTCACATAGATTGGTAATGAGTTAGGTTTAATTATTTCAACAGGCATTTGTGGATTCCACACTTATATGGTAATCAACATTCCTCAGGAGATTTTTGAGCGGTCTACGGGTATATTTCAAGAAGAAACTATTCTAAGAGCTTTCAAAGAGATGCCAAGCCTCTGGTCAGTGCCATCGCACAGGAGAGAGGCACAAACAACAATGAATTCTAGAATATTTAGGTTATGCTTATCCTCAGGTAAGTGCCACTACATAGCAGAGAGGCACACAACCTATCTTCTTGTTAGAGCATTTATTTTATTTTTGCACATAACGCACTAACAACATAAGTTATTAGCTTGATTGCATTTTGCATTTTTCCATATGCATTGCTTAGTTTTTATGGTCGTCCGCACACATTTGTGGCGTTTATTTTGCTCTTCACCCCTTATTGCAACTACGTTGATTGTGTTAACCAGGGATAAGATGGGAACCCACAATAAGTTGAACAACTTAGTTTGCATTTTAAATCACCAATGAGGTCTACTCATCTATTGTGTTGAATCTATCGACACATCATGTAAAGAACTAGCAGCCTCTAGGTCTACTTTCTCTATGTTACCTTAGTAGCATACTAGTTTTACTATCATTTTTCCTTTTATTTTGCTTAGACTTTTAAGACTTATACTTAGAATTTCGCATCTTTATTGGTTAAACTCTTTTGAAGTCCCAAAAAATCTGACCCCTATGTACTATCATTTTCCATAACGTTGAATCAATACCACAATTTTGATTACTTTCCTTTTAGCTAAGCTATCCTTCTCTCTCGTTTTTTTAAGTAATTAAATTAAAGCAGCTAATTTAATACTAATCTAACCTATTCTCCCCCTAAAAGTCTAAAACCAAAAATATTTTTGTGTTTTTGGATTTTAATAAAAAGGAAAAAAAATTAAATTAAATTAAATTAAATTAAATTAAAAAAATGTCGGACTAGGCATTTTATTCTTTTGAAATCACATCACTTTTCTTTTTCACGCCGTTAACCTCTAATAGATATAAAAAGATCGGTTTATCAAATGCTTTTGTGTAGAGGTCGGCACGTTGAAAATCCATATTTATTTTAACCATATCGATTAATTGCTTTTCAAAATAGTCACGTATAAAGTAATACTTAATTCCGATGTGTTTAGTTTTAGGATTTTGGACTGGATTTTTTGTTACGCCTATAGCAGCAGAATTATCAACATAGATAGGAGTGTTAGAAAATTACAAACTGTTGTCGCGTATTTGCTGTTGAATCCAGATGAGTTGTGAACAGCAACTTGCAGCAGCAAAGTATTTAGCTTCACATGTTGATAGAGCAATGGAGGTCTACTTCTTACACTGCCAGGTGACTAACCGTCTACCAAAGAACTGACATCCTGCTGATGTTGACTTGTAATTCATTTTGCATCCGCCATAATCCGAGTCACTATACGTTGTAAGCTCAAAATTATCGTCATGAGGATACGTCGTGTACAATCTGTTTAACAACGGAAAATCTGTTTAACACCTATGAGATGGTTGACTTTCGGTTTTGCCTGATATCTGGAGCAGAGACACGTCGTGTACATGATATCAGGTCGAGATGTTGTGAGATACATAAGGGATCCGATCATTCCTCTATACATTGTAGCATCAACCAGATCACCATTTCCGTCGGGTGCCACATCGTGGTTCATTGCAAGTGGAGTTCCAGCGGCTAAAGTGTTCTCCATTGTAATCAATTCCCTTGACTTGTCAAAAACCCTGAACCATAAGTGAAGCCTTGTTTCTAATTATGACCCCTTGGTCATCTTTCTTGCAATTCAAGACCCATTTAGTGCCAATTACCTTAGCACCTTTTGGTCTATGCACCAATGTCCATACTCCTAGCTTCTTGAATAGTAGGAGTTCTTCCTGCATGGCACTAACCCATGCCTCAACGTTTAAGGCTTCACTAACATATTTTGGATCAAATTGAGACACAAAACATCGATAAGCACCGTTGTGAAAGATAGCCTTTTTCCATGATAGAGGCATAATTAGCAGAGTATAGCTAATTTCTTGTCTGAACTCTTGATGGTACATCCCCTATGATGTTGTCTAGAGGATGGTAAACGTGTACTCGTGATCCGAGAGTGGTGGGAACAACTACTTCCTGATCCATATTTTGAATTCCTGGGTCAGTATCTGCAGCTGTTGGAGTTTGAGGTTCTGAGGTGTCTGAGAGACAGCATCTGATGCTTGTGTACTTGCAGTAGCAGGAACCTGTTCCACCTGTTCAGTCTCCACTTCTTCATCATCAGAGGAGGAATCACTTACATCAAGTGCTACCCCTAAGGAACTAGAAGATTCACCTAGTTGAACTGATATTGTCAAGTCCGGTGAACTGTATTTAAGACATCAACCATCATTCTGGTCGATAACTCATCATCAGTAGGGGAAATAGGGATATTGAAGGACTTAAAGAATCCATCATAATCGAAGAAGAATGAAAGACCCTTTCCAGCAGGGGGAGTGGTGTATCTCTAAATGTCAACGTTGCACCACACTTCTACTTGACCCATTGAGTTGTTATACACTCTATTATTTGTTATATTGTATCCTAGAAATATCCCTTCTTCAGCCTTCTCATTTAACATCCCTGACTGAGTTTTCTTCAGCAGCGTACATGGTGCGCCAAATGGTTCAAGGTTCTCCAGATTAGGTTTACGTCGCTGGAGCAACTCATAACATGTCTTACCATGACATTTGACAACCAATACTTGATTAAGGGTATAACATGCATTGGTAACTGCCTCGTTCCAAAATTGGATAGGCAGTTTCGAGTCTACTAACATCGTTCGTGTTGTCTCTATCAAGCGTATGTTCTTTTGTTTAACAACTCCATTCATTTGTGGAGTGTAGGCAGATGTGAACTGGTGTACAATTCCTTTCTCTTTGCAGAATGTCTCCATCCACTGGTTCTTGAACCCCATCTCGTTGTCTGAGCAAATCTGTCGCACTTTCAGCTTGTAGAGAGTTTCCAATGTAGTTACCAACTGTTTGAAAGATTCAAATGTCTATGATTTGGATTTTAGAAACATTACCAAAGAGAATCTTGAGTAGTCATTAGTGACTACATAACAGTACAAATCACCAGCGATGCTCTTGGTTCTGATTGGACCAAACAGATCCATGTGTAGAAGTTCAAGAGGCAGGTCAATTGAATTTACTTTCTTTGCCTTATGAGACTTCTTGGTCTATTTACCTTTCTTGCATGCTACACAGAAATCTGGAAGTTGGAAGTTCTTAACATTCACTCCATTCACTAAATCATTCTGGATCAGATGATTCATCTTCTGTGGATTTATGTGTCCCATTCTTCTATGCCAGGAGATCGAGTCCCTTTCAATTGCCTTGGTTAAGAAGCATTGAACTTGATGATCGGTTGTGGAGGCTTTTGATAGATCCAAGACATATAATTCATTATATCCTTAAGCTGACATTAAGATTTGGTCCTACGGGATAATGTAATCCTTCTTCAATACATAGCACTTCTTGTTGTCAAAAACAACTTTGAATCATTTGACCTTATTAAACTTTAATTTCTGGTTTCCCACTTCGCCTTGAGTTGTGATGTATCCTCCTTTGTTCCCAGCAAATGATACATGTTCCTCTTTAATTTGTTTGACATTGAAAAGGAGAGACAGATTCCCGGTCATGTGCCTAGATGCCCCACTATCAACAATCCATGTGTTTGTAATAGCACTGTAACGGACACCATTCACATTAAAAGGAAATGATCAGTTTAGGTTTGGGACCCAAGCCTTAACTGGCTTAGGTGACCCATAGGAATCACATATCATAAACTCAACCCACTGTCCATTTGAGGGTGAAGGCATATCATTCTTCATATTGTTCTTGTCATTAGACAATTGACTTGACTTTTCTTTCCATAATCCAGTTCTGTGTAAAGCCTGTTTGTGATAAATAGATGACTGGCTTACAGTCTGAACTTTAGGTTCATGTATACTCTTTGGTGGAGAGATAGAACTCCTTTTAGAAAAACCTGGTTTAGTATCATAAAGTTCAATTTTATGTTTGGGAGTCTGATAATAAGGACAATTTGAAGTAATATGTCCTTTCTTTCCACAACTGTAGCAAGATCTCCCTTCTACATGTTGATGGAACTGTTCCTATGGGGAAGTATGTGATACAGGTGTGACTTTAGTCAGTTGGGTTTGGACACTTCTTGTTTAGATGTTTTTGCTTCTTTAACAAAATTCATTGTTTGAACGTTTTTAACATCTTTAGCCTTTTTGTTTATTTGGACTTTGACGTGGAGCACGTGGTTGGTTAACTGGTTTGGTCAGTTTGGGTTCTGAAATAGACTTTGGTGAACCTAACCTTACATTAACCCTTTTAAATTGTCCATCCAAATTCACAATTGGCATCTTACCTTTAGATTTCAAAGTGGCCTCCTTCTGTTTAGCGACAGAATTAATAGGTTTACCCGTGGAATCCAGATCACTAACTAGAGGAGTGGACACCACATGATCCTTAATTGGATTGTTATTTACTGATCTTCATTTAGTATTTAACATGATCTCATGTGGTGGTGGAACCACATTGTAGCCCAAACCCTCCACGTTGTTTCGTTCTTTCACTAAGTGTTGAACTATATGAGAAGAACTGGTCCAACTATGCAGTGTTTGTTTTAATGAGTTGACTTCAACTTCTAAAACTGCTTTTTCTTTCTTAGTTTCTTCAAAGGAATTTAAATATAACTTTATATCATTGGCTTGATTAAAAGCAACAACCTCGGTTTCCCTTAGTTGTTTATTTAAAAGTTCTATTTTCTCTTTATAACTGTACTCGTTTTATTTTAAAATCCGATTAGCTTCTGTGCACAGTTGTAAATCATTTACCAAGCTATCATTGTGGTCTAATAACCTAGCAAACTTAAGATCAATGCTTTCTCTAAATTTATTACATTCAATACAAGCATGATTTTCAAAGAGTTGGTCTTTGGTACTTACCTGTGAAGATTCAGTTGAATCAGCCATCAATCCAAAATTTGACTCTTCGGATGCCGGAGATTCTGAACTTGTCGTTCTGATTTTTTCTTCAATCAGGTGATTGACCACATTTGTAGTATCTTCGTTGTCTGATATCACTAGTTCAACTGTGATTTCCCCTTCACTCGCAGAGTCATCATCCAATCCCTCGACACATGCAATATTCAATTCACCCGGAGACACAAAACGGAAAGTCCAATCTTGTCCTTCATCATCTTGAGCAGTCAAGGCCTTTGTCTCTTTGCCAGATGAGGTAGCTCCACTCATTTGTTTATCTTGACGATTAAAGATTGAGAATGAATATCCATTACCTATTTTCTTGGGCATTACACATTCACGTTTGAAATGCCCCTTTTCAACACAGTTAAAGCAGGTAACTTTGGTTTTGTCAAAACCAAAGGTAGTATCTTTTGTGGCTACCAAGTTTTATCCAGTTTTTTTCAAAAACTTTTTCACTCTCCTGACAGCACTTGCCAAAGCCCACATTATATCCATTATTTCTAATTCATTTTCTTCCATCTACTCGTAGTCTTTATCGGCCAGATAAAAATTACCAATTTTCCCTGCAACTAGACCATATAGGAATGAACAACCGCTGCTAGAAGGTCCATGTGCTCCTTTGCAACCTCCGCAGTAATATTACCGAGATTCTCGGTCTTTAACTTAGTAGCATTTGCTTCAGGCACAATAGATTGGGTACTAGATGACCCTAACATTTCAGATCCTGAATCTATGGTTTAAGAAGAAGCGACTGAACTAGACACAAATTCTGTTTGAAGAGGTGCTCCTAAACTGGTTGGAGTAGGAGAGAAGTTATAAAGTGAAGGATTCTGGTTATAGGATCCTTTCTGAGACTTGTATTTCATCCTCAGTTCTTACTCTTTCAACTTCAATATGAAGTCATTTATATCCAACTTTGACAGAATATCGTTCTTTCTCAGATTCAACACAAACGCGTCCCATTTTTCTGGCAAACCATCTGCAAAACTTGACACCTTATCTTCCATGGACGTTTTTACCCCATGAGTGTGCAGCTCACTCATTAGATGGTAGAACTAGTCTATAACATCTTCCAAGCTTTATTTCCCCATCAAAGAGAAGTTATCAAACTCCTTCTTTAGAGCCTTTGCCTTCAAAGTTTTCAACATTGCATTCCTGTCATATCGTTTCTCCAAAGCTTCCCATAACTTCTTTGCCTATTTGTTCTCAGAAAACTGATGGAATTTGTCTTTTGGTATTGACTGAGTCAACAGGGCATACACCTTCTTTTCAGCATTATACTTCACTTTCTAGCTGTCAGTCATACCTCCCAGAGTTAATTTAACACCATCAGCACCTACTGGCATACTATAACCTGTCTCAATAGATTCCCAAAGCTTTGGATCAACTCCATTAAGATATATTTCAAATCTTTGTTTTAGTTGTGGGTAATCATTTAACGTTATAAGTTTAGGTGGTTTATTGTGATTCCCAATTTCATTTTCCAGAAGAAAGAGGTTCTGGATGCGAGAGTCCCTTCTGGCAGTAAACACAAAGAACTGATCTTCAATTTTGTTAAACTTTGAATTGTAGAACTAAAGCTGATTCACTCGTGCGAATGGACAGATGCGGATGAGTCAATCGTGCGATTGGACAAATGCGGATGACTCAATCGTACGATTGGATAAATGCGAATGAGTCAATCGTGCGATTGGATAAATGCGGATGACCAATACGGATGACTCAGTCGTGCGGATGAGTTATGCGATTGAAGTATGCGAATGAATTCAATCGTGCGATTGGATTCAGTCGTACGTATGGAGTATGTGAATGGAGACAAGCGAATGAAGATGTTCAGTCGTACGAGTGGATGAGCGACTGAGTTGAATCATGCGAATGGGTGTGCAATTGACTTTAGTCGTGCGATAGAGCCAATCGTGCGATTGGAGGCTGCTGTTTTTGAAATTTGAATGTTTTTGACACTTTGACACAAAAATACGATTTTTCACGAACCCTAATCTTCCGTAAGCCGAAAAACATAAACCTTGAGACTTGGAGACGTCAAAAACACTATTTTACTCAAAAAGATGATGTTTTTGAATGAAAAACATGATTTTTACACCGAAACTAATCGAATCACATGCAAAATCAAAAGCCAAAGCTCTGATACAACTTGTTAGGATCGTGTACGTATGGAGTACTAACTGATTATGCGTGAAACCGGATCAAATAGTGCGGAATCCTATTTGATTGGCGATCCAATAAGTGACAACGCAATTCTGATCAATCTAACGATGAAACAAATGTTAAGAATTTATTAGAAATTGATCAGGAACGAACTATGAACTTGGAGTAGTGTTTCTGGACGCTCGGGATGGCTAGGTTACGAGTAAGTGTCGAAATTCTATTAAGTGTCCCGTTTTTCCACGAATTAGGTGGTATTTATAGGTTATGGGTTTCCAATCGTACGATGCGATTGATCCATACGCACGACTGAAGGTTTAGTCGTGTGACTGAGTCAATCTTATGTCTCAATCATGTGATTGATCCAGTCTCTTGATTCTGTCATGCGATTGGTCCATTAGCATGAGATATTCATGAGCATGGTCCATTCGCATGAAGACTCATACGACTAAGTTTTAACACATTTCTAAATCATTATTGACTAAGAACTATGCACAACAACCTCAAACCTATATAGTAAGTTCATTATTGATAGGATCAATTGAGCTAATCTATGATGATATATGAACACAATTCAAAGGAAACACAAACAAAGTAATTGAATTCAAGAAAGATATAAACAAATTCACAGTTTCATTAATATCAAGCAAAGACAATTACAAAGTAATGAGCAGTAGTTCGTTCACTCTCTCGTTTACTAACTAACTGTCTAAGCTATTTATAATGAAACAAAGGAACTAACTAATTACAAAATAGTCCCTATACTATTACAAAAGTAAAAAAGACACATAAAGACAACATGTCAATCTTTCTAGAGTCCTAACAATACTCCCCCTAATATTTACATGGTCTTCGGTCTTCAAAATCTTCATGCTTTTCTTTTCTCTATCTTCAATCTTCAACTTTTTCTTTATCTTCCATCTTCTGTCTTCAATCTTTATCACTTCAAAATTCTTTATCACATCTTCTTTATCTTTTTCATACATCACAAACTTTTCATCTTTCTCAAAATTTTCTTCTTTTAGCTTTACATTTTCATCTTTTAGCCTTTTAATCTCTGTTTCAAGAGATATATTCATCTCTTTCAGCTTTTCATTTTCATTCTTTAGCTCTTCAATTTCTTTCTCTTTTTCAACATTCTCTTCTTTCAACTTTTCTAACTCGTCAAGATCTACTACCTCTTCTGTTTGTGTCACACCCCCGCTAAAGCGGAAACACGGGATGTAACGAGACGGGATCGTCATAACACATGGTATACGTTAGAGAAGCAATATAAGTATGATGACAAGCGTGTCATGACGTCACCCGAGCACAAATGGAGACTTGTGTCGCGTTAGTCAATATTCACGACAGCATAGCCATAAGCATAACACGAAAATGATCACATAAGCAAGTAGTAAGACATTGTTTAATTTCCCACAACCCGGGAACAAGTGTCAATCATGCAAGTATAAATCAAACTTCACAATGTTTACAACATAAGTTATCCAAAAATGTTTAGCCTCAAAATGCATCCTAGGGTCTCCTCTACAAGGCAGCACTCCTAGATCTTCAGTTATCATGATTACCTG
>BJCM01068822.1:0-17509 GCA_018326385.1 Flaveria bidentis
GTTTGTAATTATAGGTTAGTTATGTTTTGCTAGGACTTATAACAATAGGTCAAAATTATGTAATGTTAGTAATTTAAACAAATCATTTGTTCATAATTTGGTTAATTATAACGTAACGGAGAGAGGTTAGCTTAGAAACTCGGGTTGTTACATCATCCCCTTGTTGAAAGAATTTTCGTCCCGAAAATTAAGATACTACGCTCGGTTAAATGCATGAGATTCAGTTAGGGTTCGATCAAATGTGTGAGATTCAGTTAGGGTTCAATCAAATGTGTGAGATTCAGTTAGGGTTGGTGGTTTGTAACGTGTTTGACATGTTTGACAGAGTTGTGACATTAGGTCTCGATGTAGATAATATTAGGGGACAAGGTTATGATAGTGGATCAAATATGAAAAGAAAACATCAAGGAGTACAAAAACAATTATTAGATATAAACCCTAGAGCATTTTACACACAATATGGTGCTCATAGTTTAAATTTAGTAATTTGTGATATGGCTAAATGTTGTAAAAAAGCTAGGGAATTTTTTGGAACAGTACAGCGTGTTTATTATTTGTTTTCATCATCCCTAAAAGATGGAAAATTTTAAAAGATGATGTTCCATATTTAACTATTAAGCCATTGTCACAAACATGTTGGGAAAGTCGCATAGAAAGCATAAAGCCATTAGATTTCAAGCTCCGCAATTAAGAGAAGCATTATTAGAATCATATGATGAATATGATGATGATGATGATGATGATGATGATGATGATGATGATCTTAAATATAAAAGTGAGGCTAAATCCTTAGCTAGAACTGAATTAAGTAATTTTGAATTTTTATTTGGCGTGGTTATCTGGTATGCTATTTTGTTGTTATTAATATAGTTAGTAAAAACTTACAAGCAAAAGACATGAATATTGATGAAGCTATAATAGTTAGTAAAAACTTAAAAGCAAAAGACATGAATATTGATGAAGCTATAACTCAATTGGATGGACTTATTTGTTTTTTTTAAAGTATAGAGATGATGGATTTGAAAAGGCTATAAATACAGCTAATAAAATTGCACTAGAGATGAATGTAGAACTTATTTTTCATGAAACACGTGTTATTCGTAGAAATAAAAAATTTGATGAAAATGTTGATAATGAAACTTTGAAAACACACATTGAAAGTTTTAGAACCGATTTACTTTTTATATATAATAGACCAAGCTAGCTCTTCACTTAAAAGTAGATTTGAGCAACTTAAAGAATTTGAAAGTATTTTTGGTTTCTTATTTACTATTAAAAAGTTAAAATCTATGAATGAAGAACGTTTAAAAGAAAAGTGTATTAACCTTGAAAATATTTTAAAATATGATGATGCTGTAGATGTTAATGGTTTAGATTTATTTCAAGAACTAAAAATGTTAAGAGAAATTTTTTTTAGAATCAGACATACTAATTGATATATTGAATTATATTAAAAGTTTTAATTCTTTTCCAAATGCATATATTGCGTATAGAATTTTGTTAACTGTTAATGTAACTGTTGCATCCGCAGAACGAAGTTTTTCCAAATTAATATAAAAAATTACTTAAGATCTACAATGTCACAAGAAAGATTAAACGCCTTATCCACTTTGGCTATTGAAAAAGATTTCTTGAAGGATTTGATTATGAAAATTTCATTAATGAATTTGCATCATACAAGGCTAGAAAAAAAAATTTAATATAAACATATATATGTACACAATATTTAGTTAAAAAAATTTCTTTAACTCCGCCAACTATAAACTTATTAGTTTATTATTGCCCGTCCCAAGCCCGGATAAAGGAGGAAGGTTTTAATAATTTTTTTAAGAAAAAATCCCTATTTTTTTTTCGATTGAGGTCCTAAAAAACGTTAAGCCGGCCCTGATTGTTAGCATTTTATATTTTACGAAAATACTTTTGATGTTTATAGAATGAAGGTACTATGAAAATTTAGAGATACCTTTAAATCACTCCTTTTAAACTTACTACCATGTTTATGCCAAATAAAATATGATTCAAATGAACCCACGTTGATAGATCGATTTTGACTTTTACGTTTACAGCATGTTGTGTTACATTACACTGTTATGTGATGATGGAATTTGTGTGGCACTGTGGGTTAGTTTCTCCGTGATGTATTTTCTTGTTTTTTAATGATCTGGCCCAACCCAGCCCATGGTAGCCTATTTCCCATGGCCCATGGGTTGCTAAGCTAAACTTTTGTATAAGATTCTCAAATGGGTTGCTCACTTGCTTTTATGGGTTGGATTTTGGAATACCAAATTTAGAATATCAAAACGAAATAATATTTTTGGGGGAGAGAGAGTATTGTATTTCAAAGATAAATTACATAGAAACTAGGATGTCTTAGGGCTTTTCCAATCTAACTATGAATTATCTCGACATGTTTTCGAGATGTCTTAGGGCTTTTTAAACAAATTATAAGTTTGAAATCATCCCTAAGACCTAAGAGCATAGCGTCTAGATCTATGTAAGTTGTATATGAATTACTTTCGACTATATTCATAGTGTATCACATCAAGATGCTTCTTTTGAGTTTTTGAGAGTCAAAAAATCTGAATGGTTTGATGTTTTCCATAATCGAGCCCGATAATGTATCATATTCCCCCTTGATATATTGTAGTTAGAAGTATTAACCTTGTATCACAATGTTTTGTCCACTTTAAACAACACATTTGATTCATCTGTGACACGTTTTGTCACTTGCCCACCATTTTGCAAATTCGCAAACTTACTTCATTAACGGTCAAGATTTATAGGATTACTCGGTGGAGGCTATATGAATTTTCTTATAACATTAGTATTATTTGATTAAGGTTGTATTATAAGCAATGTTTTGAAAATCAAGCTGGACAACAAATCAATCGGCTTACAAACGGACTAGGTGGATCAATCGACCATATTTTAGATTACATCATAAGTAATATAAAAATTAAATTTATTTACTTGCATAATTTAAAACAAATTATGAGTATCTTATAGCAATACATTCAAAATTACGTCATGAACTAAATACATACTTATATAACATATTGTTAACTCTAACCCCATCCACCCATACCACCTTCCCGTTTTGCTCTCGCAACTGAAGCCACTTCAATGGTGGCGTTGATGATCGTTGCTACAACGTGATACCATAGCAAAGGTGCGGGGACGATGGCAAAGGCTGGCAACAGGGTTCCAACATTAGTAGAGGGGTGGCAGGTGGCAAAGGCAGTGATGAGAGTAGGGGGGTCACAATGGCAAGCAACGATGACAGGTATGGCAACATGAAAACGGTGACAACAATTATAAATTTTAATTTTTTCATAACTGTAAATGTTATCCAAACTAATCACAAAATTAAATTCCTTTTAACACATTAAAACTTTTTAAAAATTCAAATCATTTGATAAAATTTAAATTCAAATTCAATATCTTAAGGTTTTGATTATTTAAGAAAAAAAAACAACATTAGGGTTTCAAAATCCAATCAAACGATGAAATCTTAAATTTTAACTATGTTAAAAGTATCTGACATGGATCATATCCAAATCTGACATACTTATAATACCATCTTCATGTAACAACTTATCAATTATTTGGTATTTAATCAACTGTTGTAAATTCCAGACTAAAAGCAAATGTTTGTTCTCTTTTGTTGGGATTATCTTCTCTATTTTATGCTACGAGTAAATTGAGTTTAGTAAGGTTGCAAACATTAGTGGGATTTAGGTTGTGAATAATTTTTTTTAATTTGTGATCATCTTTTGACTGGATTAATTAACAACATTCGATCCACTTCTACATCATAATCCGCTTAAGTTCCATATGCATTTGTTTTCTTCAAAATAAATTACGAGAGTTTGAAACAATCATAAAGAGTATCACATCACATGAGGACCTTGTAAGTTAAATGTGAACTTCTTTTAGAAATCAACAGAGTACCTCATCATGATGCTTCTTATGAGTTCCTGAAAAGAGTCAAAGCATCCAAAGGTTTATTATTATTTTTACATAAATCGAAAGTCTCCAGAGAGTGGTTTCTAAACACTTGCCTTCCACACACTTAGTTGTAATTGGGTTAATCAAAATTTTTAAATCCCTAGAATCAATTTTTTAAATCCTTAATATATTGTAGTTAAAGCTATAACCTTGGATCACAAGGTTTTTATCCATTCTTAGATAGCATACTTGATCAATTTGTCACACATTGTCACTTCATCAACATTGTTTCAATATTAACATATATAACATTACAAACTCATACCATCAAGTGTCATGTTTTATTAAATAAATCCTCGGTTTAAATTATATGATACTTTCTTGTAACATCTTTGTTATCTAGTTAGGATCACATTTTAAGTGGTGTATCTCATCTTAGAATCATATGACTAAAGTTACAACGACTACAACACGAGCATTGTTATACGTGTTAACTTGATTAGACGAATTTCAAGCTTTTACACTGAAATCTAATCATCAATAACCAAATCATCGTCCGATTAAAATCGGATATATTCGATCATTCCAGTTGGAATTTGGAAATACAATCCGACCCGATAAATAATATTATAACCAACAAAGTAGATTCCTAATGCTGTATATGGTTACCCCACCTTCATCCAACCCCAATCTAATCAGGTCGTGCCACCTCATCATCCCGTGGGCCCACCCACTTTATTTGAGCTGTATAGCAAGGGGCCCCACTTCACTGATTTTATAGTTGGTTAATATAATCATAAATCATCTCTCTCTCCTCTCTCTCTTTTTTCTCACAACACACACACACACATACTGCAGCTACCGAGTAACAGTCACCAACAACCAATCTGAATGGTCGCATGTTCTTATCTGTAAATTGAAGAATCTCTCATCTCACTGTTCTCCAATCTCCATTGATGACTGTTTAACACCTCAAGATTTATAGTGTATATACAATCAAAGCTGAGATCTGCATATTGTTGACGTTTTCTGATACATCACTTTCACCACCATGCCTGGATTAGTCTCCGTCAAAACGCCACCACGAATCACCATTCCTGAAGACAACAACAACAACAACAACAACAATCAGAACCATCAGATCCGGCAGACTCCGGAGCGTTCGGACTCGATTAACCCCAAAATAACGTCACCGGCGCAACGGAGGCCTCCGTCGCCGTCGCCGTCGTCGTCACGCGCTAAGCCGTCGCCGGATCGGGGCTCCGGGAAGAAGAAATCGCCGGAAAAGTTGTCTCTGCTTGATGAATCGTCGCTGGATAACCCGGATCTAGGTCCTTTTCTGCTTAAGCTCGCGCGTGATACGATTGCGTCCGGTGATGGACCGAGTAAGGCGTTGGATTATGCGCTGCGTGCGTCGAAGTCGTTTGAGCGATGTGCGGTTGAAGGTGAGCCGAGCCTTGATCTGGCTATGTGTTTGCACGTTGTTGCGGCGATTTACTGCAGTTTGGGGAGGTTTGAGGAGGCGATTCCGGTGTTGGATAGGGCGATTAAGGTTCCTGAGGTCTCGAGAGGTGCGGATCACGCTCTTGCTGCGTTTTCGGGGTATATGCAGTTAGGTGATACTCACTCGATGCTAGGGCAGCTTGATCGGTCCATTGAGTGCTATAAGGAAGGATTGAAGATTCAGATGGAAGCGTTGGGAGATACAGATCCGAGAGTCGCTGAGACTTGCAGGTGAAATTACGATCACAACTCTCACTCTGATCTGAATCATGATGATTACTCTTATTCAAGCACTTCATACTTTGTTATTTACTTATTTTATCTCCTTTTGAGGCCCTGTTATTGCTCATATAGTCATATTGTTCTTAGGATTTGATCATGTATATGTTGCTGGCTTGTTTTATATGATGATGTATTTATCCAGCTACTTTAGAATTAGTAGTACAGTTTAATAGGGATTTGCATTAAATGTGATGGACGATATGAAAGTTCCTCTTGCAATTGAATTCGATTTCCAAAAAAGGAAGAAGTAGAGGGATATCCAAAAATGGCTCTGTGACAACTTGCTGCAGCATGCACATATGTATGGAGTTTGCTGGTTTTATAATGCGTGCTTACTGCTCATTGGTGTGGTGTGTGTCCACAAATCCTGTTGGAGCTGGTAACAATTTATAAATTATAATGCATTCTGCAGTAGTGGTATCATATGGTGACAAATGCCAATGTTGAACACAGCAAATGTGTTGGTATGACAATTTGTATAAAAGAATGGACCTTGATAGCTTCTACATGGCTTCACGAACCATCTCTGCTTTATATCTTGTTTTTCTCTGCATTCACTATGTGATCTTATATCTGTTTTTGTCTTTCATTTCCCTCTCTGTTTCCATTTTGAATGACCCAAATTTTAAATTCATCTTTCTTCATTTTTGTAGATACTTGGCTGAGGCTCATGTTCAAGCAATGCAATTTGATGAAGCAGATGAGTTATGCAAAAGAACTCTTGAAATCCACAGAGTACACAGTGCACCTGCATCACTTGAAGAAGCAGCTGATAGACGATTAATGGCCCTCATATGTGAAGCAAAAGGAGATTATGAAGCAGCTTTAGAACACCTTGTACTCGCCAGCATGGCGATGATTGCCAATGGGCAAGATAATGAAGTTGCTGCAATCGATCTCAGCATAGGCAACATTTATTTATCACTCTCCCGTTTTGATGAAGCCGTTTTCTCTTATCAAAAAGCACTTACTGTCTTCAAAGCCTCAAAAGGCGATAACCACCCTTCAGTTGCTTCTGTTTTTGTACGCCTTGCTGACCTGTACTACAAAACTGGAAAGCTACGTGAATCAAGATCTTATTGCGAAAACGCCCTTAGAATATACGCTAAACCTGTCCCTGGAACAACTCCAGAAGATATTGCTAGCGGAATGACAGAAATTTCTGCAATTTATGAATCTTTTAATGAACCTGAGGAAGCATTAAGGTTGTTACAAAAGTCAATGAAACTTTTGGAGGATAAGCCAGGTCAGCAGAGTACAATTGCAGGAGTAGAAGCACGCATGGGCGTCATGTTTTACATGTTGGGAAGATATGAAGAAGCAAGAGGTGCTTTTGAAAGTGCTGTTGCTAAACTTCGGGCTAGTGGCGAAAGAAAATCAGCATTTTTTGGTGTTGTTTTGAACCAGATGGGATTAGCTTGTGTACAGCTGTTCAAAATAGATGAAGCTGCTGAGTTGTTTGAGGAAGCAAGAGAAATTCTGGAACAGGAGTGTGGCCCATGTCATCAAGATACCCTTGGAGTATACAGTAATCTTGCAGCTACATATGATGCTTTGGGGAGGTAAATAATATATATCTCGTTTATAATAACATTTTTATCTTCATTGGTTAGTTTCAGTTTGATAATATATCAGCCTATAACCTATTAACCACCTTTCACACATGCTTCCCAAGGTAATTAATCATGTAGAATACAAGTATACAACGAGGGTAATAAGTAAGCTTATTATAGAAACTATTTATCATATATATATATATATGTATATTTGTTATTCTTTCATGAAGAGATTATTTAAATTAATTAAACATGAGTACCTCCTTAGAACAATTAGTGCACTTGAACTTTCATGGTGATTGTTGCTTCAATGAGCGCTACAGCGTATGGAAAGGATGATGGTTTGTTGGATGTCAAGGTATGTCCAACCCTGGATTATTGCAGCCCATCACATAAGGTAATGCCTAGCAGCCAGACTATGTAGCACCGTAAGCTATGTTATAGAGAGAACCATGAAGGTCCATAAGGTATGGTATAGTCGGGACCATGAAGGTCCTAAGGTAATATTCGTCTGTAAGGCCCTCTGATACGAAAGGTATCATATGGTTATGGTTAACACTGTGAAGATCCGGCCATACTACATCATGATCAAAAACTACATTGACTATGCAATATATCACATGATCCATCTTCATTTTCCCAATAAATGAAAAACCATATTTGCACATGTTTGATTATTTTTATAAACTTCTAACATATGCAATATACACAGAGTGGAAGATGCAATTGAGATTTTGGAATACGTTTTAAAATTAAGAGAAGAAAAACTGGGAACAGCGAACCCAGATTTTGACGACGAGAAGAAAAGGCTGGCAGAGCTTCTGAAAGAAGCAGGGAGGTCACGTAACAAGAAAGCAAAGTCACTGGAGAATCTGATTGATCCCAATTCAAAGAGGACAAAGAAAGAGGCTTCATCAAAGAAATGGTCTGCATTTGGTTTTAGAAGTTAATTAAACAAATTAAAATAATAAAAAAACTAAAGAAAATATATTCTCTAATAACTCTTAATATTTGCTACTACAATCAAGCATGCTTGTAGAAATGGTTTCATCATGTGTATGTTTTTTGTTTTTATTTTTATTTTTCTATTCTTCTTACATTGAGGCTTTGAGTTTGATTTCTAAATTTGTTGTATGGAATGGAATATATATTTTATTTGTGATTTCTGAGATTTGTTTAAATTCTCTGGGAATTTCATCATTTTCTTGTTGGTCATTTAACTTCGGAAATATACAGGTGGTGTTGCTTTCTTTTTCCTGATTATATCTTTAATAGAAATCTTAGTCGTATCACTTTCGAACAATAACATCTCCCACGTGAATAACATGAGTCACTTAAGTTGAGGCAATAGGCTACCTTTGAGAAATAAAATGTTGGATACTTAGATCTCATACGAATAAAGTTAAAGCCACACGATTCTTAACGCATGTGAATAAACACTTTTATACAAGTCACTTATGAATAAACACTTCTATAAATTACATCTTTAAGAATTAAAAAATGAATTGTAATATGAGATACAAGAAAAGTTAATTTATATGTCTTTAATGATAAATATACATCTATCTACTCTAATAAAATAAGATTTTAAGTTGTCACTTGTTATAATATTAGACATTTTAAGCCTAATTATCTCTGCTTTTCTCTCATATTAAATAGGATCAATTGCATATATACCCTTATAAATATCCCTTAAATATATATATACCCAAGCAAAAACTTTAATTGCATATAAACTCAATTTATTGTAATGACAATATTACCCTTCCAAAATAATTAATAATAACTTACACATGGGTATAGATGCTATTAAAGAATTTTAGAGACGATAATATGCTTTTAATCTATTTGTCATTTATAAGGTTGGTAAGGGAAAATTTGTCAATTATAAAGTTTTGGTAAAAATAATGGCAAAATAGTCATTACATAAACTACTTTTAATGAAAATAAGTAAATTTGTCAATTAAGAGGTTTTGTAAGGAGATATATACATTAAAACTTTTTACTTGGGTATATATGCAATTAAAGAGTTTTAAAGGGGGAAATATGCTTTTAACCTTATTAAATACTAGGTTAGTCCCCGTGTATTATACTAATTGAATAAATAAAATATTAAATAATTAGTATTAAAAATTTATGCACTATAAAGTCATGATTGAAGATAAAATATAATTATAGTTACGTACAAATAGTTACTTTAAGTAAATAAACAATTATGTATTTCTCTTAAACTTTTGTTCTATCAAAAACTATGATTTTTAAATATTTAGTTGTAAGAAAAATGATAAGTTCATCGTATTTTGTATTTTATAAATTTTTTGTTTTAAAAAGTACGTTTTTAATAAAAATAGGTTTTTAATTTATTAAATTATACTTTTTTAATTTAAATGTGGTACAAGTAATATTATTAGTATACAATATTATTATTAACAACATAGAGAAATAAGAAAGTAAATATAAGAAGTCTTACAATTGTTTCACGCTTATTTTAGTTTTTTTATATATAGATGGATAGACTAAAAACCATTAATTAAGCGTATTCTAGTTAGTAATAAACACAAATATTTACAGTATAATATTTTAATATAAAATATAATTAAAGTTAAATATACGTAATAGTTCAACAAATAAACAATTATACTATTATTAACTCTCTTATCTGAATAGTTTCATTTTTAAACAATCGTTTTTAGATTTTTATAAAAGTATTGTTTTTTAAATGCTTGTTTGTAATGATTCTGGTTGTTTAAATAAAACAGATTTTAAAAAAAATCACCAGTTTATAACGCTTTATAAAATGATTTTAAATATTATATTTTAAAATGTTAATGTTTTAGAAAATTTTATATTTTATCAAATTTAGTTTTTTATTATTCATATTTTTAATTAAAAATTTTGATTTTTAATTTCCTTAATAAAATCTATTTTTTACAAATATATTTTGATTTTAAACAAATTTAGATAAGAGAGAGAAATATAGCAATTAATAACATTTATTTTTAATAAGAAAGAGAAATTTGTATAAGTATGTAAAAACTATAATATCCTTTTTGATGGAAAATTAATGTGTGGATGTTTAAAAAAATGACAAGTGACAAAAAAGTGGAATAAGAGAATGATAAGTGGCAAATATACTTTGTTTTATTAGATTTTAAAGATATAGATTTATAACTACTAATTATATTATTTAATTATTTTTTAGATTAAAATAGTATTTAATAAATTAAGAAAGAGTTCTTTTAATAAATGTATTTTCTAAAGAAACAATCTTTTGTATAACATAAGTAATTTTTAAAACATCAAATTTTTCTAAAAATAAAAAATATTTAAAATTAGTGTTTTTAGAAATTAAATTTTTTATGAACCACAAAATAATAAATTTCAAAGTTATAATAAGAAATTTTTCGAATATGACATTTTCTAAAAACGTTTTGATTTAAAACGAAACTTTTAAATTTTTTTAGATAAAAAAAATTTAGAACAAAAGCTCAAAGGAAATAATATCATTATTATATTACTTATAATTATAATAATTACTTATATGTAATTTTAATCATATCATATTTCAAAATATCATATTATAACTAATAATTTTTTTATTACTAATTATTTAATATTTTATTTATTCAACCCGTGTATTTACTAACCTAGTCGGTATATAAAGGAGAGAACCTTAAATAGGAGTGAGTTATAAATAGTAATCAACTTTTAAAAATATTTCCATTAGAAAACTTAAGTTTAAAAAGTGTTCTAATTAAATTGTTCACCTTTCACATTTTATTTAAATTATAAGTTTTGACATGTTTTTAGCATGTTTTCTTTTTTATTCAATTAGTAAATATATATTTTCTTCTTTTTGATGTTGATGTGAAACGGTTAAGAGAATTTTAGATACTTTTTTATTATTTAATATAGTTAACATTTTTTTATAATTTTTAATATAATTTTATATATGAAAAATACCAATCCTCACTTTTTATTCTTCGTTATTTTTTTTAACATAAGAAAATTCGATGATTAATCAATTTGATGGTTTAATAGTCCAATTTAATAAAAATATGTATGAGTGACCAAACTAAAACACTTTTAAAACCTGTTTATTATTTCGTGACATTTTCCCAACGAAAAAAAGGACCCCCATTGGACATTTGGATGTTATACAGTGGTATACATTATACATTATATACAGTAAATTTTAGTTTAATACACTCTCTCAAACTAGAGAATATATATTGATCATGCCCAACTTGTTATAAATATCACTTTGACTTCCTTACAATGCTTTATTGAACGCGTCTGCAAGTTGTTCCCTCATCTTAACGTGAGATGTTGCAATAATCTCATCCATAACTAAAAGAAACCCCTCATCAAGTTACCATCACCATCAACAATGCTTTATTGAACGCGTCTGCAAGTTGTTCCCTCATCTTAACGTGAGATGCTCCAATAATCTCATCCATCACTAAAAGAAACCCCTCATCAAACTACCATCACCGTTATAAAATATATAACAAAAATCAACATAGATTTTGGAAGATAAATCTACTCAAACAATAAATCTAGTTGACACCTCCATGAACCACCTCAGTCGTGTCACCCTTCGTTCTAATTGAAGAACCCAACCTAATGGAAGGTGGGTAGCATGAAAGTATATGATGGCAGGATGGTGGTGCAATGATTGGACAGTAGGGAAGTGGTGTTGTTAAGAAGAGGAGTGTTAGTGTGGGCGCGAGAGAAAGGGGGTGTAATATTATACTATCAATGTAATAAACTAGTCAAAGCGGTAATATTATCATTTCAGATTAATCTTTTCATTTTTACCCATTTCTTGGGTAAAGTCTCCCAACTATATTTGAAAATGAATTGGTCATCCATAAAGAAAAATCAATTTATTGTAGTTCTTGCTCTAAAAGTAGGAAAGACTTGTTGGAAATAGTTTGTTTGCTTGGTCCAACAAAGAAAGAAACATGAATTCGAGGCATGAAAACAACCCGAGGAACGAAGGCCTTTAGCTCTCCCTATCAAATTAATGAAATGAATCCGTAACCAAGATTGAAGCGAGTGAAAAAAAAAACAGTTTCAAAGAAAGAATAATTTTAAAAGAAGCAACCAATCAAGCTTGGATCCGTGCAATTTAAAGGCCTCCTTCAAAACAAAACTTAATAAAAAATTTACTAGTGGTGTGGGTGAAATTGAAGCAATAGTTAAAACTATTGAGCTATTAATGTAATAAATAAACCAGTGGATTAAAACCATGATCTTAACCAAACCACGGTGATCAAAAGCGTAATTTGTTATAATTTTTATTTAATTAAACGTAGAGGGAATTTGTGGGTTTAACTAGGATTGTCTACCCACCTCTAGACCCGTAGAGTCAATTCGGCTAGAGCATTCACAGTAGGTCTCTCATTTTGATGTGAGTGTATGTTTTATATTATAGAGGATGGTTGTGAGTGCAGGAAAGAATTTTTTTTATGAAGATTGTACCGTGATTTCCCATATTTGAGAAAACACAATACAACCCTTATAAATTTTATTAATATTTTTAAAAGTATTTGTGAGTGAAGGAGAGGAAAAAAATAATAATAAAGATAGGGATAAGAATAAGAAAACTAGTGCGAATATTATATAGTACATAATATTTGAGGTCTTGGTGAAGTCCTACAAGAATAATAATTTTCATTGTTCTAGGAAAATCATTACATTTCCTTGTTCAAAACAAATACACTAAATCTTAATATTGTAAACTTTTAATGATAAAAAATAAAAATTATAGTGTTTAAAGACGATACATAAATATATTATCATATAAAGTGTTCTTAAATAGATGAGCGAAATTGATGTGTGACTAATGTCGAAGGCCTTGTCAAAAACAAAAAAAATACATTAATTCTTTATTACCTTAGGCTAGATAGGGCAAGTAATAGTGTCGAATCCACAAGGAGCTATCTGTTGGCAACTAAGTTGTTTTGATGTTGAAATGTAAAAGTCGTTTGTTGAGTTGTTGATGATTAATTAGAACATGAAATACACTTAGTTATAACCACTTCTAGGTTCGGGGTTTAATCATCCACTTGCTTAGCAAGTTTATTAATATGCTTGATGAATCACATACACATAACTTATGTCATTCTTACACTAATCAAATCGCTTCACGTTAATCAATCACATAGGCCATGCTACATTATAATGAGTCTTTCCATGATATCTCGATGATACTACATAAAATTAATTCAATGGCACAGGGACATAAATACAATTCTATAGAGTTTTTCAATAGAAAAATGACCATTTTGGTGAATCAAAACGAAGTATTCTTCATATTAGCATTGACTTGGCAACAAAAGCACAATTGCAAACATTACGTGTACATGGAAACAATTGTCTTAAGTTCAAGCAAAATAATAAAGTAAAGCAATTAAGTGATGAGAACAAACCCCTAATCTAAATGTGATTATAAATTGTTTAGCCACACATGTTTGTGAGTGATGAACACAAGCAATTAATGTGTAGAATCTATCTAAAATTGATTATCAAGTGAGAATAATTAAATCTTTAATGATTCTTTAAGGTTTCTTCGTCCTAAAATCACCCCAAAAGAGTATCCAAGCGTTCTCCATCTTCAAATGAGGCCCAAAAACTGCTTAAAAGGGCTAAAAAAAGTCAAAACGTCAAAACATCAAACCCGACATTTACCAACGCTGGGAAGGGTTGACCAATGCCTCAGCTTGCTGAAATTCTTCTTTTGGCTTCAAATGCAGTGTTGACCAATGCTTCAAATCATTGATTTTGTACTTTTTTCTTGGTTATCATGTATATTTATTACATGGTCAATGTGTGACATGAATTTTGTTTGTAATATATTGACTTCACATACTTTTTCATTGGGTGAAAATCATTCACTAACCATGACTCTTATGAATTTTTTAAAATTTCTTAAAAGGGTACTGGGTAGGAATCCCTTTATATTTTCTTGGTTTATTGGATTACCATATTAGCCCCTTAGTTTTTCTTCGTTCTGCAAGGTGTCATCTTAATTCAGCTGGTTCCCTTATTTAAACAAAAAAAAGAGAAAAGGGGTGGTGATGCTCGGTGAAAATTTACCGAATCGGGTCTTTTTTTTTCAGGGTTCAAGGGCGTGGTGTTCTCACCCGTCCTCGTATTTTCCAATGCTTTCCTCGGACTCCACTATGCATCCCCTTACAAAGTTAATAATGGTGTTATAAGTTTTTGCCTATTTTATACGCCTTTTTAAATAAGTGTACTTTTGTTATTTTAAAAAAATAAAATTGTATCTTGTATTTAATTAAGCTATTACTTTACACAGATTTAAGGAGAAGCTGATCCACCTTACGATATGATGAATACAATGAGTGTCACATTAATATGTCAAAACCCAAGTACCAAAGGTTCGCCCTCTTATATTTAAAAAAATTGTATTAATTATATTATATAACTAGATTAATCACCCTTGTATTACATGGGTTGAAAAATAAAAAAATATATAATTGAAAAATATAAACAAAAATATTAAAACTTCATTGTTTTAAATCAAAATTTTAATGTAAAAGTAAGAATTTGTGATATGATTGCCAAAATGTTTAGGGGGTTAGATAAGGTTTGAGAGATATTATGAATTCACAATTCTCAGATTTTTGATCATATGTTTCTCTTTACGTATTAAACTACGTCAACATCACCGTTGCAACACGCGTGACATAAATTTACTAGTTAAACTAACTATTAAATATTACAAATTGTATATTACTCTTTTTCACGTTAGTCCATCAAAATCTAAAAAAACTTTTTTATAAAGCGTATGTAAATATTTTTTATATTAAAATAACAATGAAAGACACAAAATCATGATATGAGAAACAACTTCTCAGATATAATCTATAATCTATAGATTCTAATAAAGCAAGTTTTCTAAAGCCACATATCATTCTCTTAATCTATCTATTTGCCACATGTCATTTTTATAAATATCATCATCTTATTTTCCCTTCAAAAGAGTATTATAGTAATTTATATATTAAAACTAATTTCTTTCTCTCATTAAAGATCAATTTAATTAATTGTAATATTTCCCTCTCAAATTTATTTTTAAAATCAAGTATCTTTTTAAAATTAGATTTTATTAAGATATTAAAAATCACATTTTTATTCAAATATATCTAACATTCATTTTTTTATATAATATGAAATTTTTAAAAACACTAAACCTTTTTGAAATAAAATATTTTAAATATGTCCTTTTTTAAAAATTATAAAAATGTGAACTTTTCTAAAAACAATCTTATTAAAACAACCATAATAATTACAAACCAAAGTTTTTAATAAATAATATTTTAAAAAATAAAACTATGTAGATAAGATAGTTAAAAAATAATATAATTGTTTTATTTTTTTGAACTATTACGTATATGAAGTTCATATCTTATATAAAATATCGTAGTGTAAATATTCGTGTTTATTACTAATTATAATTCGTTTAATAAATCGATTTATAGCCTATCTATCTATATATTTATTTGTCTGTTTGTCTATTAATCTATCCATAATAAGAAAAAAAATAAAATAATACATAACACAATTGTAAGACTCATCATACTAGCTTTCTCACTTCTTTCTATTATTATAACTAATATTAAATACTAATCATATTACTCATACTATTTTTAAATTAAAAATATATATAATTTAATAAATTGAAAATCTATTTATTTTAAATTAAAAACACACTTTTTAAAAACAAAGAAGCAAAAAAATAAAAAAACATTTTACTTAAAACAAAGTATTTAAAAACCACAAATTTTTTATAAAACAAAAGTTTAAGAAATATATATAATTGTTTATTACTTAAAATAGTTATTTATAGGTAATTATAATAATATTTTATCTTTAAGCATAGTTTTATAATTCATAATTTTTTTACTAATTATTTAATAATTTATTTATTCAACTCGTACAATACACGGGATACTAACCCAGTAACTTGTAATAAAAGAATGTTATTTGAAACAATGTGTCATCATTCTAGCACATCAAATAACACGTGTTATCATTCTACTATATCAAAAAATTTATTTACCGCTTCTCTATCATAATAAATACGAAAACTATAACAACATATCTATATTTATGTTTCTTGCCTCTCTTATTTTTAATGATAATTATTTTAAGTAACTAAATTAAACTATCAAACATCTAAAATATAAATTATTTTTATTTTAATTTATAAATACATACAATATTAATTATATTTTTATTTCACCAATAACTGATAACATCTAGAAAATTATAAAACTAATATTTTGGCATGTTTTATTTTTTCCACCCATATAAAACATGGGCTCTAACATAGTATACGTATATTTAAAATGGATGCGAACAATGAGACTAGCTCATTTGGTAGATGCAATATAGATTGGATATTCTGAATTCAAACCCAGACATGATATATCTTAATGTAATTTAAGAATAGAGTAGATTTACCGTTAAAAAAAATTAATGAATAGTTTAACAATATGATTACAAAAATATATGTATATTTATTCAAAGAAAATGAAACTTCCTTTGTGATTATGCAAGTTTTGACGTAAACGCATATAACAGATATGTTATGCTTTACTGCTTTATGATTTGTACGTGCTCTAATAATCAGTAATCTTCCTTTCAAAACATGCACATATGGTTGTATTTATTTATTTATTTTTATTATTATTATACTAATAATTATTTTTAATATTATTATTATTATTACTATTATTATTATTATTATCAATTTCTCGACACATTAAATTCTTAAGCAACAAGAAAAAGTTAATAAATAATTAAAAGCTTAATTTCTTAATATGAAGAAAAGGAAAATGAACATTTAATTTTTGATGATAAAACTTAACTTAAAACTCTATATCCCACCGTCCTCTAGAGTTAGTTACGTATTAAATCCGCATCTATGTATATAATGTCAATTTAGCATTTGTAAAACATTTCAATATCAAGAATAAACATTTGAAAATAATGTATTATGCAATTCACATGTTTGCAAATTTACATCCAACAATTACTTACCATAAAAAAGAGAACGTCCAAATGGTACTTTTATTTTCGAATACGACGAGTAACCAACATATTTCCTTTCAACAGTCAATTATTTGTCCATGGTATATCAATAATAACTTCTTAATAAAACATAATTTTCATATATATATATA
>BJCM01068823.1:0-14775 GCA_018326385.1 Flaveria bidentis
AAATTAACAATAGGCATCTTACCTTTCGACTTCAAAGTGGCCTCCTTCTGTTTAGTGACAGATTCCACTGGTTTACTTGTGGAATCTAGATCACTAACTAAAGGAGTGGACACCACATGATCCTTAATAGGATTGTTGTTTACCGGTCTGCATTTAGCATTTAACACTGTCTCATGTGGTGGTGGTACCACTTTGTAACCCAAACCCTCCTTGTTATTTCGTTCTCTCACTAAGTGTTGAACTATGTGGGAAGAACTAGTCCAGCTGTGCAGTTTTTGTTTTAGTGTGCTGACTTCGACTTCTAAAACGACCTTTCCTTTCTTAGCTTCTTCTAGGGTGTTTAAATAGAACTTAATGTCATTGCTTGATTAAAAGCAACAACATCGGTTTCCCTTAGTTGTTTGTTTAAAAGTTCTATTTTCTCTTTATAACCGTGCTCATTGTGTTTCAAAATTCTATTAGCTTCTGTGCACAGTTGTAAATCATTTACTAAGCTATCATTATGATCTAATAACCTAGCAAATTTTGAATCAATGCTTTCTTTAAATTTGGTACATGTACTACAAGCATGATTATCAAAAAGTTGGTCTGTGGTACTTAGCTGTGAAGATTCGGTTGAATCGACCATCAGTGCAGAATTTGACTCGTCAGCTGCTGGTGATTCTAAACATGTAGTTCTGAGATCTTCTTCAATCAGGTGATTGACCACATTTGTAGTATCTTCAGGGTCTGACATCACTAATTCAACTGATATTCAAACCTTCACTTGCAGTCTCATCATCCAGACCCTCGACATTTGCAATGTTTGACTCACCCAGAGATACAAAACGAAAGGTCCAATCTTGACCTCCGTCATCTTGTGCAGTCAAAGCCTTTTTATCTTTGCTTGACGAAGCAGCTCTACTCGTGGGTTTGTCTTGATGGTTGAATGATGAGAAAGGATTCCCGTTACCTATCTTCTTGGGCTTTACACATTCACGTTTGAAGTGCCCTTTTTCTCCATAGTTAAAGCAGGTGACTTTGGTTTTGTTGAAACCAAAAGTAGTATCCTTTATGGCTATCAAGTTCTGTCCTGTCTTCTTAACAAACTTCTTAGCTCTTTGAACAGCACTTGCCAAAGCCTACATAATGTCCATTCTTTCTAATTCATTCTCGTCCACCTACTCGTAATCCTTATCAGCCAGATGGCAATTTCCAATCTTTCCTGCAACTAGGCCATCATAAGAATGAACAACCGCAGCTAAAAGGTCCATATGCTCCTTTGCAACCTCCACAGTGATATTCCCGAGATTCTCGGTCTTCAACTTTGTAGCATTTGCATCTGGTGTGATATATTGGGTACTAGATGACCCTGACGTTTCAGATCCTGAAGCTGTAGGTTGAGAAGGAGCGGTTGAACTAGACACAAATGCCATTTGAAGCGGTGCTCCAGAACTTGTTGAAGTGGAAGAGGATTTATAAAGTGAAGGATTCTAGTCATAGGATCCTTTCTGTGACCTGTATTTCATCCTCAGTTCTCCTCTCTCAATTTCAGGATGAAGTCGTTTATGTCTAATTTTGCCAGTAAGTTGTTCTGATCAAATTAGACACAAATGAGTCCCACTTCTCTGGCAGAACATCGGCAAAGCTTGAGACCTTATCTTCCATTAATGTTTTGACCCCATGAGTGTGCAGCTCACTCATTAAATGGTAGAATCTGTCTATGACATCATCCAAGCTCTCTTTACCCATTGAAGAGAAGTTATCAAACTCATTCTTCAAAGCCTTTGCCTTTAGAGCTTTCAACGATGCATTCTCGTCGTATCGTTTCTCCAAGGCTTCCCATAGCTTCTTTGCCTGTTTGTTCTTAGAAAACTGGTGGAATATATCCCTAGGTATCAACTGAGTCAACAGAGCATACACTTTCTTCTTAGCATTGTACTTCACCTTCTAGCAACCAGTCATGCCACCCAAGGTAAGTTTAACACCATCAGCACCAACCGGCATGCCATAACCTGTCTCGATTGATTCCCACAGATTAGGATCAACTTCGTTTAGATAAATCTCAAACCTTTGCTTCCATTTTGGATAATCATCCGTTATACGTTTAGGGGGCTTATTGTGATTCCCTATTTCATTTTCCAGAAACAAAAGGTTCTGGATACGAGAGACTCTACCGGCAGTAAACACGGAATACTAATCTTCCATTTCTATAAAATTTAAATTTTAACTTAAGGAGGATTCACTCGTGCAAATGGAGAGGTGCGAATGAGCTAGTCGTGCGATTTAACCAATGCGGATGGGTCAATCGTGCGATTGCACTAATGTGGATGAACAACTGTGCGATTGAGCAAATGCGGATGGACAATGCGAATGGGTTGGTTCAGTCGTATGAATGGAGGGGCGACTGAGTTCAATCGTGCATATGGGATGTGCGATTGAGTTCAGTCGTGCGATTGAGCCAATCGTGCGACTGAAGGCTGCTGTTTATGAAAATTGGAAGATTTTTGATATTTTGACTCAAAAACACGAGTTTTCAAGAACCCTAATCTGTCGTATGCCGAAAAACTTAAACTTTTAGATCTGGAGACACTGAAAACATTGTTTTACTAAAAATGGTGACTCTTTTGAATGAAAAACATGATTTTTGCACCAAAACTAATCGAATTACACGCAAAATCAAGAGCCAAGCTCCGATACCACTTGTTAGGACCGTGTACGTACGGAGTAATAACTAATAATGCGCGTATACCTAATCAAATAGTGCGGAATCCTATTTGATTGGTGATCCAATCAGTGAGAATGCAGTTTCGATCAATCTAAAGATCAATGAAATGTTATGAACGATTTGAACACGAACAACTGTGATCTATGTAGTTGGAACATGTTCTCTAGGGTCTCTGGACGGCTAGGGTACGTATGTGAGTCAAAATTCTTCAAGTGTTATGTTTTTCCATGAATTAGGTGGTATTTATAGGTTAGGGTTTGTCAATCGTGCGACTGAACCATTAGTATGGTTCAGTCATGCGACTGAATCATACGATTGGTCCATACGCACGACTGAAGGTTCAATCGTGCGACTGAGTCAATCTTATGTCTCAGTTGTGCACTGATCCATTCTCCTGGTTCAATCGTGCGACTGGTCCATTAGCATGAAGTGTTCATGTGTATGGTCCATTATCATGGTCCATTTGCATGAAGACTTCATACTCATAAGTTTAAACACATTTCTCAACCATTCTTGACTAAGAAGAATATGTAAACAACCACAAACCTATATAGTAAGTTCAATATGCATTATGATACAATAAACAATGAAACATTAAACAATATAATCATCAATCACATATTTCATTTCATTCAACTCATTCATTACATATATGTAAGACATGAAAGACATTTTACATTGAACTCCTAAACTAGGTACACATGTATCAACATCTTGAAGCTGTATGGATTCTCCAGAAGGAGACTTGGCCCTATGTCTCTGTCCACTATGGATGAGCATATTAGGGTAATCAAGCAGAAGATTAAAAGTGGAGAGCTGATAGACTTACACTCCCCTCCAAGTGAAGCTCCACCTGAAGTGGAGGTTAAGGTTGAACAACCTGAGACTACACAACCTGAACCTCCTACTGAATCTCAGCAAGCTTCATCTTCTGATCCATAGCATGCTCAGACTCCCTCTTATTCTGAACCTATAAGAGAGGAAGACCCAACTGAGAAAGACAAAGAAGATCAATCAGGTGCTGCAGGCTAGTCTTCTTAGTTAAAAGGAACAAAAAGAAAGAAAAGGATGTCTTCAAAGCCAATGAGAAAGAAGAAGAAAGAAACATCATTTTCAGAACCTCAGGATAAGTCTGAACATCCTGAGGATGTGCAGCCTGAGGATGCTCAATCATCGCCCATTCAAACAGCTCCTCTAGCATTAGCAAGACCCATCCTATCTTGGACATATACCACAAATCCAGAAAGGTGGCATGTCATTAGAGATCAAGGCATTTAGAATGTATATTCATGGCAAGACATGTTCAATCTGCCTCATGATCTCTTTGACATGAGAAGACATTTTGAGAGTCTGAGTGATCCTAATCATCTTATGAAAAAGGGGATGGTCATAATCCTGATGAGGACTGCCAATATCTGAAGTCTTCAAGTGTTTTGGTAGTATTAGCCTAGGGGGAGTTTGTAGAGATTATATGAAGAGGCTGATGCAACCCAAACACCCAAAGTCTCTCCTGCATGCATGCACATGAGTGCTGAAGAAGAATGCTTCGAAAGTTTAACATAAGCAACAGAAATATTCTAAGTGTGAAATCTTCCGAAGCCAAGGCCAATACCTTCCGAAGCCAAAGATGAAGTCTTCTGAAGCTTCAAGAAAAAGTCTTCCCAAGCCAACACTTGAAGATAGATTTCTTCCGAATACTTTAACTATACATGCTTTATCTCATGTACTTTACATAAAGTTGGATACCTTTCCGCTGCAACTCTGTAAAGTCACCAACTTTCATAAGTTAGTGAAAAGTTTCATACTTTTAGTAACTGTACATTAAGGTCTTGAGTCTGTAAACTTTCTACTTCATTTATTTTATCATTTTTGTAATAGAATAGGATGTGAGCTACGGTATTTCATAGTCACTAGTCAAAAGACAATCTGCCTTTTGACTCTACAATTGATTTTGTTTGTGTCTAATCAATTGTATCCAGCTGGCCTTTAAAGTATAGCCGGCTGTAGGATGTAGTATATGTATCTCAAGTACTTGTAACTTTCTAGTATGCTTTGTAACATTTGTAATAGAACTTGAGAAGACAATATACTGCAATCTTGAAAACCATCTCCTTGTGTATTTTGCTATCTTGTTCTGTCTCATATTTACTTGTGTTCATTAGAATCATTACTAGAGGTTAACCAGTTTCACTGTTTAATTATTTAAGTGTTCTCAAGAAACTCTCCTCATTGTGTTGTTGGGTTGTATTTGCATACCCTTCAACGGTCCTCTATTTGGTATCAGAGCATTCAAGGCTCTTGATATAAGATCTCATCATCTTAAGATCCCTCACAGATACGAATACTTAACTTATCAAATGGAAGCCATTTCCTAATTTGATATGGAAACTAGAACCATGACACTGATCATTCTTGATGACTTTGACGCCTGGTGCCAAAGAATGGAAGGTTTCATCAGGTCTCTAGACTCAAGAATGTAGGAGTCTATTGAAAATGGACATTACATACCAAGCACCTCTTTTGCTACTGGTAGTGGTATGATCCCAAAGGCTGTGGCTGACTACTCAGATGAAGATAGAAAGAGGTAGAGATTGACCAGAAGGCCATGACAGCCCTTCAGACTACTCTTCCAAACTCTATGTATAAAGGTTTCAAGAAATGTTAAATAGGTAAGCAGTTGTGGGATGCATTGAAACTGATGTATGAGGGTTCCTCTGAAGCTAAGTAGAAAAAGAAGGATCTCCTGAAGCAGCAGTTTGAAAATTTCTCCTTCAAAGCTGGTGGAACCATGACTCAACAATACTTTAGGTATGTTGAGATTGTGGATACCCTAGTGGATGGAGGAGTTGCTCTTGAAAACAGAGACATTGTAAGGAAGTTCATGTCCTCACTTCCTAGGCAATGGACACACTACTGTGTGGTTATCAAGAGAACTGAGAATCTAAAAACTCCCACTCTAAGAGAGTTGTATGGGATTCTCAGTGGCTACCAGATGGAGATGAACGTGTAAGGTTCATCTGAAAACTCCAACAATCAGATGAGTTCAGCCCTTCATGTGGTTGAAAGAGATAGCATGGAACCCCAACATCATCTCATATGCTACCCTGACAACTCACCAAAGGATCCATTCATCACCTTCCCTGAGATACCAAGGGAGAACTATACTCAAGGAATCCCATTCCAAGAGACAAGTTCCTCTCAAGCCTTTGTGTCCTCTAATGAAAGTTGTGGCAGCTTTCTTTTCACCCTTGAAGAACTGGACTGTATCCATCCAGATGATCTAGAGTACATGGAGATAGTCCACCAGATGGCTCTTCTCACTCATAGAGCCAAGAAGTTCTACAAGCGGACAGGAAAAAAGGTTCCCAGCAGCGCAGCTAGTGGAAAGTTTGGATTGGACAAAAGCAAAGTCAAGTGTTACAACTGTAACTTGATGGGCTACTTTTCTAGGGAGTGTAAGGCACCAAGAACAAATGGTAGTCAAGCATAGTCCAGAACAAACTACACTGATAAAGCTACCCTGAATGACAAGCCAAAGCAGCAAGCTGCAGTTGTTGTTAAACAAGGAGGCTTTGACTGGAGCTTTGAACTATGAGCTAGAAGTCTTTTGACTTTCGTTTGGGCCATGGCAGGTGGAAGATGCTTCTCCAAACCAAGCACCGATGGCAGATAATGATGAAACCTAGGTATTGGAACATCTCTGTACCCTTGAATGCATTACTAAAGTTAACTAATATAGGTCCTACAACTTAGAAATGAGATCTGATCTTGAGTCCTTAAACATTTTAAAAGTTGATTTTAGAATGTCTAAAAGTGATTATAAACTAAAAATAGAGGACTTAGAGAAAACCATTTCAGTTTTAAAACATGAGCATACAAATTATAGGACTCAGATCAAGGATCTTATAACTAAGCTGACTGAGTGCCAGGCTGAGCTTGTAATCAGCAAAGCCAGGACAGAAAAGTGTGTTCTTGAAGAAGAGACCTTTAAGAACATGATATCCTCATCCCTGCACAACAAGGTGTGTTATCAAAACAAGCAGGGGCTAGGATCTAATGAGATAGCTTCTCCACACACAACCTTGTCTGTAAGATCACCCCAGGTGTGGAAATAGTGAAGATGAGCTTCCTCTCATAGACCCTTTGAGTGAAAAGGATGAAAAAGTGATAGTGAAGAATCTCTCTAAGAATGGTGAAGAAGAGGATTCTAAGAAGGGTCACTATCCTTCTAAGGAGAAGAAGAAGACTATGATGACCAAGTCTATGAGGAAAACTTGATCAGAAAGAGCAAAAGAAAATCTAGAAAGGCTCAAGAGATCAAGGCCACTTTTGATTCTAAGGAGAAACAAGTTTTTATCTCTACAGGATTTAAAGTGGTGAAGACTGAAGACATCAACCTAAACTCTTCTGCTAAGGGTTCTGGTTCATGTTCAAATCATCTCAACACCAAGAAGAAGGCTGATCTGTTGTGTACCACTACTACACATCATGGACCATCCAACACCAAGAATAGTTCTCACCCCAAAAGGATTGTCACAACATCTGCAAAGATGAAGGTGGAGAAGGGATGTGATCAAATCAGTCTTGTTCTCAGTAGAAAGCTCTTGGGAAGAAGAAAATAGAATATGTCATGTGTGAAAGTACTTCTCATCTTGCTAAGGATTGTCCATTAAATCCAAAAGGTACTCTTCATATGACCAAGAAAAGGACTTCCAAGAGTTCCAAAAGGGTTCCAGCTTCGGAAGGAAAATTTGTTTCCTTTGAAAGCTCCAAAATGAAGAAGAAGGCAAATGGAAAATTGTCTTCGGAAGAAAATTTGGTCTCGGAAGAAAGGAATACTTCCGAAGCACTGAAGTCTGTTGTAGTGTCTGTAGAATCTTCCAAAGGTCCAGTCATCAAAACTTCAGAAGTCTCAAAAGCTTCTGAAGTGTTGAAGGTCAAGTCCAAACTTCCAAAAGTGGTGTGGAAGTCCAAGAAAGACCAAGTGATTGAAAGTTCTCCATTAATAACAGCTCAAGATCCTCAAAGGACAACTATAGGATCTATTACTGTTGTATTATCTTCTACTTCTTTTATTGAGCACAAGACAAGAAAGGCTTGGGTTGTTAAATGTATCTAATCATTTTCTTTGTGCAGGAACAACTCAAGAAAAAAAAATATTTGGATCATTGACAGTGGTTGTTTCAGGCACAATAGGTCACTACTCTAGAACATTGAAAGGATTAAGGGAGGGCCAATTACTTTTGGAGGAGATGAAGGTGGTTACATTTATGGAAGGGGCAAGGTCATGGTAAGCTCAGCATTGAAAAGGTAAACTTTGTCAACGAGCTTGGGTACAATCTTTTGAGTGTATTCTAATTTTGTGATCTAGAGTCATAACATGCTCTTTACTGAGCATGAGTGCATTGTTCCCAAGCCCGGGGTGGTCATTCCTCATGAGCATATTCTGGTCAGAGCCCCTAGGAAAGGGAACATGTACAAGATGGACTTGCAAGAAACATCTCCCTCTACCGAAGTTTCATGCTTTTTGTCTAAAGCCAATAGTGATTAGTCTTTCCTATGGCATAAAAGAATGTGCCATGTAAACTTTAAAAACATAAATAAACCTATTAAGAATGATTTGGTAATGCCAATGCCAAAGAAAGAGTTTACAAGTGATGATCATTGTGTTTGCATGCCTGAAAGGGAAGCAACATAAGGTATCTCATAAGACTAAGGAAAGAAACTCCATCACTACACCCTTACACTTGTTACATATGGATCTCTTTGGCCCCACTAGTGTAATGAGTCTAAGAAGGACCTCTTATTGTTTGGTGATCACAGATGACTTGACAACATTCACTTGGGTTTTCTTCCTTAGAACTAGATGAGACCCCTGAGATTCTAAAGAATTTCATTCTAAAGATTGAGAATCAATCTGATCACAAGGTCAAAGCCATAAGATGTGAGTAGTGAACTGAATTCAAGAACCAAATCCTTGATACATTTTATGATGAAAAGGGTATTACAAGACAATACAGTGCTCCTAGGACTCCATAGCAAAATGGTGTTGCTGAGAGGAGAAACAGGACACTGATTGAAGCTGCAAGAACCATGCTGTCTGACCCTAAGCTGCCCATCACCTTCTGGGCAGAGGCACTCAACACTACCTGCAATGTGCAAAACAAAGTTTTAGTGGTTAAGACTCATGGCAAGACTCCTTATGAACTTTGGCACAATAGGAAACCTTTCATTGGTTTTCTCTGGTCATTTGGATGTCCTTGCACCATCTTGAATACCAAATATCAAAATGCCAAATTTGCTGAGAAAGCAGATGATGGACATTTCATTGGATACTCTTCTCAAGCTAAGGCTTACAGAGTATACAATCTCAGAACTAGAATTGTTGAAGAGTTAGCCAATGTGACTTTCAATGAACACACACCCTGTGTGGCTGGTTCTAGTCCTGTTTGGTTGTTTGATCTTAATTTAGTTACCAACTTCTTTAACAAATCTTGTAAGAATGTTTCAGGACCTACAGATATCCTACCCACAGGTGATCATGACCCAAGATTTGAGCTTAGAAGACCTTCAAGCCATACATCTTCAGCTCTAGTTGTAACTACTTCTGCAAATGAGGTTTCTATCAGCATTACAATAACAAATTCAGCTGATACATCTAAGATGCCTTCCAATTCTAGCTCAGAGGCTCTACAACCAGATAAAGATACTTCAAATGCAGAAGAAAACAATTGTGTTGGTGACAGTGATCAGGAATTTCTTGATGTTGATAATCACTCCATAGATTACAACATCAATGATGTCACACACTCATTGGATCAAGTCTCTCTTGATAAGTGTGCTGATGTAGTGGGAGATGCATCAATGCTAGATCTATATTTCTCTAATTTCAATCTCTCTTAGCAACTTGCTGTGATCCCTCAACTAAGGATCCACAAGTCTCATCCCATTACAAACATCATTGGAGATGTTGACATAGGGGTAAGAACAAGAGGACAAACCCATGAAGCAAATGTTTGTCTTCACTCTTGTTTCTTATCTCAGATAGAGCCAAAGAAAATTGACGTGGCTCTAAATGATGGAAGTTGGGTTGAAGCTATGCAAGATGAGCTACTTCAATTCAAAAGACAGAAAGTTTGGAACCTTTGTCCTCTTCCTCATGGGAAGACTACTATTGGAACCAAATGGGTGTTTAGGAACAAGAAGGATGATAGAGGTATTGTCATCAAAAACAAAGCTAGACTAGTTGTTCAAGGATACACACATAAAGAAGGAATTGACTACACTGATGTATTTGCTCCTGTAGCAAGACTAGAAGCTGTTAGGATATTCTTGGCATTTGCTGCATCCAAGAACTTCAAGGTCTATCAACTTGACGTCAAGTGTGCTTTTGTTTATAGGGTGATTGATGAGGAGGTATATGTCAAACAACCACCTAGTTTTGCAGATACTGATCATCTTGATTATGTCTGCAAGCTTGATAAAGCTCTTTATGGGCTGTATTAGGCACCCTAGAAATGGTATGAGACTTTGTCTTAGTATCTCTGCCAGCATGGATACAGAAGAGGCACTATAGATGGAACTCTCTTCATCAAAGGATTGGGAAATGACATAATGCTAGTTCAAGTGTATGTAGATGACATCATTTTTGGATCAACTAATCCAAAGCTCTGCAAAGACTTTCAGAAGCTGATGAAGTAAAAATTTGAAATGAGTGCCATGGGGAAACTCAATTTCTTTCTGGGAATTCAAGTGAAGCAAGTTGAAGATGGCATCTTCAATAGTCAGTCAAAGTATGTTCAAGACATATTCAAAAGGTTCATCATGACTGGCTGTAAGATTGTTAAGACACCCATAGCTAGAAACCACTCCCTTGGACCTGATCTTGAGGGGGAGTGTGTAGATGAACACTTATACAGGGCTATGATTGGGTCTCTTATGTATCTTACAGCTAGCATGCTTGATATCATGTTTGCCACATGTATTTGTGCAAGATATCAAGTCAACCCTAAGATGTCTCACATTATCACTGTCAAAAGGATTCTAACATACCTCAAAGGTGCTTCAACACTTGGTCTGTGGTATCCTAAGAATTCTGACTTCAATCTGTATGTTTATACAGATAGTGATTATGGTGGTTGCAACATAACTGCAAAGTCTACATCTGGGGGATGTTAGTTTCTTGGTGGAAGGGTTGTCTCATGGCAATGCAAGAAACAATCCTTTGTCTCTGCATCAACTGCTGAAGTTGAATACATTGCTGCTGCAAGCTGCTATGCTCAAGTGCTTTGGATTCAAAATCAAATGCTGGACTATGGATTAAACTTCAAGGAGACTCTCATTCACATAGACAACAACAGTGCTATCTCTATAACATAGAATCCTGTGCAACACTCAAGGACAAAACACATCAACATCAGATATCATTTAATTAGAGAAAATTTTGAAAAGGAATTAATTAAACTAGTCAAAGTTCATACAAATGAATAATATGTTGATCTATTTACAAAGGCTTTTGATGAATAGAGATTTAAATATCTAATATCAGCTATTGGTATGATAAACTTTGAGTAGGTTTTTCTTAAAACTAATTGTTATTATTTCTTAAAATTTGTGTATCCTAAGTTGTCTAGTTTATCCCCTTCATAAGCTCTTCTTTTTATTTAGATGAAAATTTTTTAAGGAATTTCCTTAAAATTCTGAAATTTTGATCCTTCGGAAGATATGTCTTTAACTTCGGAAGAAACCTATGCCTTTAAAACAGATAACTGCCCAAGTAATTTACCTTCCGAAGAAATTTCTGAAATATCTTCCAAAGCTTAAAACTATTCTTAGGCACTTATATGTTTTCAAGGACAACTTTCTTCCAAAGCAAATTAACTCTCGAAGCTTTGTTCCCTTGAACAAAACTCTCAAGTCTTGATTCTCTTCCGAAGCCAAAAATTCTCAAAATTCTTAGGAAATTCTTCCAAAGTCATTTTAGCTTCAGAAGATTTTTTCATTAAAACTTCCAAAGATAATTTACCTACGAAAGCTTTTTAACTTCCAAGAAAACTACTTTTTGAGCAAAAGCAAACTACTTTTTTAGATGTGGGACCGACTTACGGATTTTCAAGTTTATCCTCTATCATCTCCTTCTTTCCTCCAGACCTAAATCGACAAATTTCTCTCTGAAATTACTTTCGATCATCTTTCTTCACCCTTAAGCTCCCCCAAAATGGTTAACCTTCATCGTAGAAATGAACCAAATTTATCCATGCAGTTACACAAGAAACACAACCAGGTTGCTTTGTTACACTCTGAGAAAGATCCACATTTCTTAGAGGTTTGTCGTTTCTTAGCTCTATCCAACAACTTCACCTCCCTTACCATTGATCCTACACTCTATGAGGATCATCTACTTGAATTTTGGAAGACCTGCCAAGAGGTCGTTCTGGATGGGGAGAAGGCACTGTCTACCACAGTGCAGAGGAGAACAATCTTCATCACTCTGTCTATCATCAACATGCATCTTTAGTTGGATGATGAAGAAGGTGAGGTGTTCTTCCCCAAAGAAGTTGTTAACCACTACTATAAGGGAGACTACTCTGTCATGACCTTCAGGAAAGGGAAGGTCTCATCCCAATAGAAATTCCTGCTCCATGTGGTTATCCATAGCTTATCAAACAAGCATAGTGGATGGGACCAGATTCCTGAAGATCTCTCCTTCATTGTTCATGGGATGGTTTAGGGAGTTAAGTTCAGGTACTCTCAGTTTGTTTATACAAATCTTCTTACAAACTTGGACTCCTTAGAGTACTACATGTTCTCTAGATATGCTCAATGCATTCTTAACTGTGAACTGGGCTAACAGTTAAGGGGAACAGGTAATACTCTTAAACTAGGACAGATGAAGCTTGGCGTCTTTAAAATCTTGAAAAAGCCCACTGTTGGCTTCTCTGGGGTAGAAACAACACTCGTCCTAAAAATATTAGAGCTCATTACTCAAGGTGATAACCTAGCAACACCAGCTAGTGTTGAACCTGTAGGATTCTTTATGCCCAAGACACATAGAATATTGATGCGGTTAGTACGTTGTCATCCAAGTCGGGTTATACCCAATAACAAGCTTAGCAAACACCAATTGGTATTTAATTGATGATATGATCATTCAATCTAATATCTACACCAATTTAGAAAATGGGTTTTCTAAATAAATTGCATATGTGTTGGAACAACTTATCAGGATATTTTGTTCAAGAATATTATTTGTTATGTTATTTAAGTTAGTTAAGGTGACATCAAATAATAAAAGGAGTGTATAAGTTATACAATTAAAAGGTTAATTGTACAACTTAAACTAGACTAGTTAATATTAATATGTGATTAATATTTGGGGGGAAAAACCTTTTCCCTTGGCAATTTCGGCCGCCCCCCCTAAGGCCTTGATTGGCTCCTTTTTCCCTTGTAAACCCCATTTGATTAACTAGTCTTACACTCCACCAAGAACCACACATATTGCATGCAAAACAACAAAAGAAATCTCTCCTCTTTCCCTCTCAAAGCTCACGGCAGCAGTATCATAGGAGAAGGTTTTTTTTTGAAGTTTTTGATGATCATTCTCCCTAGAAAGAAGTGTTTGCTTTAAAGCTTGGGGTATACAAGCTTGAGAGGACCTTCTCTTGGTGCCTTGGTCGAATTTCTTGGACAAGATCATCCTTCTTTTCATCCAATTTGCTGCTGAAAGGTAGTTTATGGCTGCTCATTTTATAGCTGTCCATAATGTCTATTTTGAGTTGATATAGCTAGTTTCATTCACATATAAAAGATCCTTATGTTCTTGGGTTTGTTCTTATCTTATAACATCAAAATAGAACCAGAAAATTCAGATTATAAAGTATTTTATAACCCTCTTTCCGCTGCGTTTTTCAGAAAGTTTAAACGGTTAAACAATGTTACTATGTTCTAACAAACCCAAGCCAGTGAGTTGAGTTGAAGGTTGAAGTACCATCAACTAATAAAGGACAGTGAGTTGAGTTCATAATGTGTGATGCCTCTAGGAAACCCAAGCCAGTCAAGGCTTGGGTCCCCCTCCTTAACTAATTCTTTTCAATTATGTGCAGGCTATCTGCTATAGTGCTTCTACCAATACATGGATTGTATATAGCGGAGCGTCCAGGCACATGACGGGAAATAAGTCTCCTTTTCAATGTCAAACAAATTAAAGGGGGACACGTTTCTTTTGCAGGAAACAAAGGAGGATACATTACCGCACAAGGAGAAGTAGGTAATGCAAAGGTAAGATTTGATAAAGTGAATTTTGTTCAGCAATTGGAAAACAATCTGCTTTCAGTGTCTCAGATATATGACAAGGGATTCAAAGTGATGTTTGACAATCGGAAGTGTTACAATCTAAAGAAAGAGATGGAGATTCCTGAGGAGCAGATATTAATGTCAGCATCCAGGTACAATGACCTGTATGTAGTAGATATGTCGAATGATTCTACTACTGAGTCTACTGTTCAGTGCTTTTTGTCTAAAGCAACAGAGAAGGAGTCTATCTCATTGCACAGAAGAATGGGACATATAAATCACAGGAAGATGAATCATCTGATTCTTAACAACTTAGTTAAGGGAGTTACTGTAAAGAACTTCAAACTTCGTGATTTGTGTGTCTCATGCAAGAAGGGAAAACAGACCAGGAAATCTCACAAGACCAAGCATGACAACTCTATAGAGATGCCCCTGGAGCTACTGCATATGGATCTATTCGGTCCTATAAGCATGAAGAGTATCGCCGAAGACTGGTACTGTTTTGTAGTTAATGATGACTACTCACGCTTCTATTGGGTGATGTTTCTGAAAGCTAAGTCAGAAAAGTTTGAGTCATTCAAGGTGATCGTCACAACACTGGAGTCCCTTTACAAACTGAAGGTGTGGAAGATTCGTTCAGACAATGGCATCGAGTTTAAGAATCAGTGGATGGATGCTTTCTGCAAAGAGAAGGGAATTATTCATCTATTCACTTCAGCTTACACGCCACAGATGAATGGAGTTGCTGAACGAAAGAATCGGAGCTTGATCGAGAC